>PGIR01000193.1:0-75697 GCA_002812735.1 Scedosporium dehoogii
AAAAAAAAAAAAAAAAAAAAAAAAAAAAAAAAAAAACGTTCCGTAATCTTCCGTAGCAGCCTTCCGTCTTCCTTCTCTATGATAGATTCGACGATGGATCAATGTGATGATAGATTAAGGTTCTAAAAGCAGCCTTGTGCGGCGCGGTAGAACATCGGATGAACAAAGGAGTCGACTTCAATATTTAAGTGCCACTACAAAGGCCATCCATGATCAGTGATTGTGATTTTGCATCTGAGAAACCACTGGCATGTCTCCGAGTTCGTCAAAGAAATGGACGCCACTCCTTTATCGTCAGCCCCTAGAAACTTCATTGCAAGGATACCCGTGGATGTACTATTTATCGTCTGCGACTACCTCTCACGATTCTCAAAAGTCTCATTGTCCTTATCCTGCAAAGATCTATATTATACGCTCTACCCTTCACGAAAGCTACCAACGTTATCAAACCAGGAGAAGGTAGACTTACTTCTACCTTTAGAGCAGCGCCTTCCAGGGCGTATCCTGTGCTACTTCTGCTTCAAGCTATGTCACTTTTACCCTCGGCTTGGCACTGGCTGGCAGGTCAACATCACCACCATTGCCAGGACTACCCATCTCATTCCATCCGGGAGCATATTCACATCTGGGAGCCTTTTTTCAGGAGACTTGGTAATTACGGTGCTCTGGGAAGGAATTTCTTGGAAACAACCAAATCACCACATTCTTTGGAAGATGTCCAAGACCTGCTGTTGTGGGAATCAACGCATCATTTCGACAGAATTAAAATTTGTTTTCCAGAGGCACATCTCGTAATGAATCATCATCTTTATGGTCCAGATTTTGGTCTACCAGTCACGATCCTCGACAGCCAGAAAACGTACGAGAGATATACTTCCTACAAGTTTTATTACGAAGAATCTCAGAGATTTCATTGGCCCCTGCATCCTACAAAGCAACGACCAGACAGGTTACATTTACACTTCAATACGGAAGAGGCACGCTGGGAGTATGGCTCCCATTTCTCCAAGTATGCAGAGTTATGGAAGTTTGGCCGCCGGCTCGAGGCGAACGTAATTAATGATGGTCTGTGTCTCTGTATCACCCAAACCGTCTCCTCGCCACCCCTGAAGGCCTGGCAATTTCGTTATGTGTTGGCGAGATGCTACCTGTCGATTTGCCCGCACCTCCCACTATTCCTCCCTGAATTTTATGGACAGCGTGAGACTTCAGGACTAAAGGGGCCAAATTCTTTATTCGGGGACCCTCCGAAGAGGTGCGCTCACAGGGGCTTCAAAAGCAAAGTACGGTCTTGCTATTGCTGTTTTACCGACTTTGAGGTGAGTCTCGAAGTCGGCGATGAAGAGAAGGGCGATGAATCTCGGCGCGATTATGTTCGGTGCGAATGTGTCGGCGATTCAGGCTGTGCCGGGTGCGACTGTGCGGGGGGCGGTTGTGTTAGCTGCGACGTCCTCCGGTGTTATAAACTGGATATCACGAGCTATCACTGGCTGGGTAGCTGTAGGACACCATTTGACTTGGAATGGGCATCCTTTGTGAGGAGGTTCCGGCCAGACGTGGATACGGAAGTAAGAAAATACCGCCAGGCGACTTTTGAGTTACGTCTCGGGATGATACGACGATCTTGGCTAGAAAGCTGTGGCGCGAAGGAGGAGGGGAAAGGGAGAGCTTTATGGGTTCGTCCAACCAAGTGGGATTAGATCTAATGATCTATCGACAGCCACCAATATAAGCTTAAACACCGTAGTCCGCTTCCTAATTCCTCTTGTTAAGGACTTATTAGTTGGGTTGAAGGGCATTGGTTGAACAAGAGTTTTTCGTCTCAGCTCCCAGTCATGTCGAGTCAATATATTTGAAGGCTAGTACTGGGCGCAGCGCCTCAGGCTTGAATTTGGCGGTAGTGATTGCGCGAGGTAGGCTCTTGGTTGGGCTGGCTTTATGCCAGATTGGAGACCGTACAAATCTGTCCATCTAGATGCCCATCTGTATCCACATGATTCTATAGAATCATGTGATTCCGGAGCGTACACTCCCTCACCATGTGATTTTGATAAATTGTGGGAAGGCGTGCCCAAAGCGATGTCAGCCTCGTGACCGCGGAGACGAACAGCTTCAAGGCTCTCCTCTCAACCTTTTTTCTTTCCTTCCTTCTTCTTCTTACCTCTCCTGGGGTTTTACTTGCTTGCTCTCCGCCAGAAACCTGTCCCTCGAAACCACCTCCCCTAGAAAAATCCACATCGATCTGACAGCCTTCTCTTGCCGAATCGAATTCCCACCCTTGGCAGAAACCCCCCGTTAATCATGTCCCACTCGCAAGATACGACTGGGAATCTACCCACTCCGCCATCTACTCACCATTCAAGATCACGCCGATCAGAAGCGACATCTTCGGGTGACAGCGGGGCTGGTACATTTGGCATATCGAACGTAGAATTCCGAGTCGGTGCGCCGCCGCTTCTCCCGCTCCCGCTAGAGACAAGTTTCGACGAAGTGACCCGTGCAATCTCTGAGAGGTTTGGGAAAGACTTCGTCGAAGAGGCAGAAAGGGTTCTCTTGAAATATGGCATCGACTATTATGCGGACGATGATGAAAGTGATAGTCTCGACATCCACTTCGTCACACGATCAGTCCCGGAGGTTCCAGAGACTGCCCAACCAACCTTGAAGATTGTGGCCCCTTGGTTGACAGAGTCAGCGAGGACTTGGGAAAAGGTGGTTCGGGAACTGAAAAGGTACATTGACGACCGGCTTCTTGATTCCCAGTTAGAATGCCCACCGTTAGGCGTCTGTGTGGAAATGATTGCACCACAACTTACGCGGCGAAAGTACATGGGTATTGTCAAGGACAATCCCGAACTCGAATCCGACTGGCCCGAGATCCGAGAACGAGTTTTCTCTATACTAGAGTCTTTCCAACAGACCCAGGCGCAGATGGCATGCATCGCACTATTTCGACTTGGGTTTTCTTCGAGCAGAGATGAGAATCCACCCACCGTCTATGTCTCCCTCGATTACGATTCAAGCGAGATAACTTGGCCTCCAGTCGTTCGAGCAATCCAGACTTTTCTAGACAACCTCGAGCATAATCTTGTGGTACACATCGAGCATAATACGATGGACCGATACGCATTTGAACTTGTGAGGGCGGATGAGTTGAGGATGGAGTTGCAAATCGTCGACGATTACCGGGAAAATGTCCCACTCGGCGCCGATATTTGTCCTTCAGCCTATATCACCAGGGACGACGAGAGGCTATGCAACCCAACGTTTGGCACGTTGGGCTGTTACGTCGAGGTAAAAACCAAAAATTCGTCAGAGTGGGTGCGGCTTGGCTTGACCAGCTATCATGTTCTGAGACCCTGTTTTGAAGGGTTCGGATTCGTCGCTGGTGAAGGCAAAAGCTCAATGACCGTAGAGCCTGACGAGAAATCCAAGTTGTCGGAAACAGATCACAATGGCTTTGGACCAGAATGGGCACGCCATGCTGTATCAGTCGAGTCTCCGTCGAGGGTTAAACATAACCTTACGGTTCAAATACTCTCCGACACTATCCAGGAGTGTTCCTCGTCCCCAGGATCTGGCAGCGGTGCTAGTGGCCCAGGCACACCAAACGTCCCGCAAATGAAGTCTGAGCTTAGGTCAAAGCAATCATTTTTTGATCTCGGAAGGAACATTCTTGGCCAACCGCTCTACGGATCGGGGTTCGGGCGACGCTCCAGCAGAAACCAGAGACTGGACTGGGCGTTGGTTGAAGTTGGACATAACAGACACGGTAGTAACCTGCTGCCCCCGTTTACATCCTGGAGCTCGTCACACCCTCCCGCCCACCGTCCTGCGATTCAAGCTTGCGGAGTGAGCCTAAGGCCGCCGCTGGACGCATCGTTTCGGAAGATGAAAACGGGAGACAAAGTCTTCAAGGTTGGAGCTAGGACTGGCAACACCGCAGGCGTCTACAGTAACTTCAAAACTAAATGCAATGTCAATGACGAGAAATACATGGAACTTCGACCGCCCTCCGAATATGTAGTTATTGGCTATCCTGGAGTGTACGACAAACCGTTTGCAGACTGCGGTGATTCAGGTGCAGTGGTCTACAATACTGTTGGTCAAGTAGTAGGGCTGTTGTTTACTGGACAAACGCCTCAACAAACGAGAGGTGAAACTCACACTCTTGTGACGCCAATAGAGGATGTCTTCGAAGATATCAAGGCTCTGTCAAGCGGGGAGATCGTCGATATTCGCATATCCAGTTCCTGAGCTTCTGGCACTACTGCTACTGAGATAAATATATTGATATCTCTATTTTACCGTAATTAACATTGCAATGTGCAGGATTCAGATGTTTGCGGATTGCCCTATGTCGGATAGGTGGAGAAGGTGGCCAGGAGGGCGAGAGAGATGGCCTCACCTCAGTCTTCGTGTATCTCAACTTTTCAATGGAGCCTAATGCTAAGCAGATCTATAACAGCGTATTCGCCCATCCTCTCAGGAAGGTGGTTCATTCGGCTTGCTGTCGGGGCAAGGTGACGGCCTTTGGAGAACGTAAATTGGATTCTAACTTGATCTGGAAGCCCGACATTTGGGCGTGCAGATTGTGACGAATATCTCGTCCCGGCAAGCATTCCTAACCTGGTTAGCTGGCAAAAGGGCAATATCGAGCCGCTTTTTGCAATAGTAGCTGAGGCTCAATTAAAGACCAGCCTAGTCTAAATGTAGAATGTTACACACAGCAATTTATCTTCTTTAAGCGAGCCCTCTCCCAAGGTCAAGCGAAGATATAATACGAGGCCAACTGGCTGGGTGTCTTCCACACCTTCCCCAACCGTCGGATACCGAAGCCTCTCGTCGCCGGGAGGCACCGCCGTGGTGGCATTGTGGTACTTGTGTATAAACAGAATCTCCTTTGCAGTCGAGCCCCCTAGGTTGCGATTCGCTCAGATTGAAGTATAACCGGGCTCTTCATCCCGTGTGTCAATGACCACGCTCACACAGAAATAGAAGCGAAATGAAGCCCTGATGTATAGTAGCTCACCACCAGCTACTGCCGCATACACCCTCTTGCAAATGAGAATTCTCTTGCGTATGGCTTAGAATCTCGGAAAATAATCAGTGAGATGTGTCATGACTCCTTCCATTGCCACTTCAATTTCTTGAATACGGAACTATTGGTTGCGTTCTAAGGTGTGGGTGAGGTAAAAAATCCAAATGGGCAAAGCTACACTAAAGATATACTCTGGTCACAGTATTACTGCAACCTCCGCCTGTTCTCCCCCGTCCTTTGTTCTCCAAGATTATTCAAGCCCTCCGGTTTCGTCGTCTCCAACTGCCCATTAGGTGACGGGACACTTTCTATTTCTAGAATCCACCATTACCTGCATGAACCAATATAAACCACCCTCGGATGAACTGCAAGAAACTGAGTTCGTTGGTTTGCTACATATAATTGCAACGTCAACCCAATCTCCAGGTCCCGCTGCAACGTCAATACACCAATATACTGAGCCAAAGCATATTTATGGTGAAGAAGCGCATCTTGTTTGGAGATGAGAGCGATGGCACCTTTGATAAAGAGCCAAATCATACTCCTGCGGTAGAGGAGCGTCAGGAGATCGCCCAAACAAGGAGCTCAACGACTTAAACCTCCTCGCAGAGAGGAGCAGTAGCATCAGTGATACCCACGGACCGGTTTAGTGATCGTTGTGTACGAGAAGTAATATATCGGCATGACGTTGTTACTCGATGATTGGAGAACATCGTGAGGCCAGTGAAAGAATCCTTGTCGTTTTCGGTGCCAAAATGTCAGTTGACCCGACGTATCTCTTGAAAGTCCCTCTGCACATTCGCCCCTCAGCTGGCCTGGCCTGGAAGAATAGATGTGCCCCGAGAGGAGACTTCTTCCCTTGCGCTGTTCTATTCTTAGATCTTCACCACCCAAGTCGTAGAAAATCAGACGATGTAGCTGAATCGATGGAACAGGCATATAAAAACGGGTCATAATCCCATCGTGTGTCTTTCCAAGAGGCCCCAAGTAGAAGCATCAGCAGCCGTCTTATTTCCTAACGAAATCTACAACACGATGAAGTTCCTCAGCTCCATTCTCTTCCTTGGCCTTGCCGCCGCCGCCCCTCTCGAGGCCTTTGCACCCTTGCCCAACGAGGTCAAGATCGTAGGCATTAGTGCCATCGGAACTGGCTGCCCGGTCGGCCATGCTTTTGCAACGGTTGATGCTACCGGCACCATCTTTGACGTGGCTTTCGACCAGTACGTTGTCGAAACCGGTCCAAACACCTCCGCTTCAGACGCTCGCAAGAACTGCCGCGTCTCTCTCAACATTGAGTTCCCTCAGGGACTGCAGTAAGTGCAGAACGTCTATTCGCAATGTTTCCTGAATTAGAAGAATTAATTCTTATGCTTCCACGAAGGTTCTCTGTTGTGGATACTACATTTAGCGGCTATGCTTCTCTTGCTTCTGGACAGACCGGAACCTGTAGGGCCGCCTACTCTTTCTCCGGTGGCGGTGGAGTAAGTCCTCTCTCTCTCTCCAAGTGAGCAATCAACTTTCTAACTCGAGAATAAATAGTCCGTTGCTGCTCAGAAGACTATCAGGGGTCCCGTAGACACCAACTACGAAATGAATGAGAAGGTGGACCTCGTCACTTGGTCCCCATGCGGAGACTACACTGCCATCCTCAACGTCAATTCTGAGGTGCGCATCACGCCGACAAGCAGCACTGCCAGAGGTCTCATGACTGTACGTTTTTTTTTTTTTTTTTTTTTTTTTTTTCTTTTTTTTTTTCCCCCACTTTTGGCTGGATTCATGCCACCAGGCCATGACACCAGACTTTTTTCGTTTGAGATGAGAGAAGTTTCCGTGATGCTAATACAATAAATCTTCTGTAGGTCGATTCTTTCGACGGACGGCTCCATGTCCAGTTCGCGGCCTACTGGCGCAGTTGCTAATGGTGGCACGTCTAGCCAGAGCAGAAGACCGAGCACGCCCCCAAGTTGATCATTAGGAATTTCATTTCCTTCTTTAACTGAGGAACTCGGGCTTTTACATGGATAAAGCTGAACAAGGACGAAGATGAATTAAGTTAAATACGCATTTTACGAAAAACGACCGTACCTAAGCTAAACAGATACTCTCCCAAACCGTCTTCTCCGTAACTCCTTCTCCGTGCATGATTCCGTGAATGTATGCTCTACCCAAAACTTCAAACTGGGCACTCTGATTTCTTCGTGGCAGGAGGATCATTGGGAACGGGCAACCCGATATAATCCACGCGCTATCCCCAACATCTGCTGACTGAGGTCCCATGGCAAAGAGACCCGAGTCTAACCCAAACAAACACTGGCTCCAAGTAACGCCGCTGGAGTGACTTGTATATATTTCGGGGTCCACTCTTCTTTGATTAGGAGAGGAATCGCCAGTGTCGTCCTCAGCGACGCATAGAGCGGAGTAGAAACTGAGTATTTCGATCAGCCTCGCTGTCAGCGACAATGGCTCGTCCTTTTCCTCCTTGTCTCTTCCCTCCCTACTCGACACACGGCGAAGATCGTTCACAACTCCAGAAGCCTGTGCGTAGAATTCTGGAGTTTGATAGTTCCGTTCAACCACCATCAGAAGAGAGGTAAAGAAAGCATCTCCGAGATAAGCCGGTGCAGGATGCTCATCGGTAACCTGTGCGTGACCGTAAACATCCCATATCATGGTCCTCCAGAGCACTTCAAGTCGATCCACGCCCCCTGGAAGATGGGTATTACAAACAACTTGTAACATAGCAAATAAGTTCTCAACCCGATTGTCAATTCGGCATGGGGCTATCTGCCTCACATGCCCAACGCAGGTCGCCTGGACACTAAGAGCGTTTCCGTTAATCCGGAAGCCTCTTTGACCATCCAAAGCGAACCTTGATGCATCGAATACGGCGTCTCTTCCCATTGCGTAATTAGGCGCCCGAATAAAGTCAGGAACCCAGGATGGCAATCCTGGCGTCTGGCGGTACACCAAGTCACTGACGTGGGACATGATGCCCAGACACTGACTTCCAGATATGACGGCTTCTGCGACAGAAGTCAAGACAGATGCGGCAGTGCAGCTGGGGTCGTAAATGGGCAGGATCGGAAGTGTCGCCAAACCACGCTCTTTGCAAACGTGATTGACAAGTCCCAGCAGGGAGTAGACCCGATCACGCGGATCTGAACAGTCGAAATCCCGCGCCATCCGCAGCAGATGGAGTAAGATGTGCTCTGAAGTCTTCAGACCCTTGAGCCCGGTGGAAAAATCAGAAATAACCGTTGCCTCATCGGAGCTGTGTGTGCATGTACTGTCTATTAAGCCAAGGCGGTGGATGTTCCTTCCCATAGGAATGTGGTCGAAATATGCGGACGTGATGTCGGAAAAGAGGAATTTGCGCAGTCGGTCGGCGACGAATATCTGGGATCCGCCATGCAATTCGGGCCAGGGAATTTTCCACGGTCCCCAGTGGGCCGTCGCGCGCTTTGCTAGCACAACTTCCTGGATGACCCAACTCCGATGGAACCATCTTAGCTCGTAAAGTTCTAGATATCTCTTCCAGATATGGGAATCCGGATCGGGAAGGTTGTGTGCGGACAGACGCGTAGGGTGTAGCTGGTAACCAAACTGCTGGATAATGGAAGAGTCAAGTCGTGATACCTTGTGGACTAGTTTAACCACTTCCTCGCTGTGCTCGTTCGACGGACCGAGCCATATGATCACTGCTTCCGCTGTTCTGTATATCTGGTCCATCATCTGGACTTGGGTCTGGCGCTCATCCAAATCATTTTGGTTAATGCAGAGCGAATCTATCCACAGATACCGATCACTGTACGTTCCGCGCAGCTGTCTGAGAGCATCGAAGAGATTCGGAAAGATAGCATGAGGCTGCCCATTGATCCATACAAATCTGATATCGTTCTCTGCATATGCCGCAGTGCTGGAGCTGGAAGGTCCCCACGTATAGGACAAAGCAAGGTAAGGCGGTGCTGATTTCAACGTCGATTCGACGAGTTCAATGTCTAATCTCGCCAACGGGTTACCAGGTGAATCGAGGATCTTGGCTAGTCGGAGCGACTTGTCGTCGAGGCGACTGCTGTGAACAAAAACGTGGTCTCGGGTCATGGCTAGTCGGTGTGACTTGTGACGGAGGCGATTACTATTATCGCATTTGAGAAGTGGCGGAAATCGAACATTATGGGCATAAATTACAGGGCACTGTTTTTTCATCTGTCCTTTGTTTTTTCTCTTCGCGAAGAGTCTAACGGTGAATATAAAAGTTTTATCGTCACAGGAGATGGAGTTTGCACCTTAGCACGCACGCGGAAGCGGGGAGACGTCAAGATGGACGATTTGGGGAGATGGAGGCTGTGATAGCGCATGCATGCACATATGCGCACTTGATCACCGCTGTGTTGGGGTAAATATCCCTCGTTCTTAGCCATATTTCTCTACGAAGCCCTATTTGCTCCTACCTCAGCCCTGCATCTCTTCTGCAAAGTGGAAGTCGTAGGCAGAAAAAGGTTGTCACTCGAGCCACCCCATTCGCGTGCCTCTGTGCACGGGCGGCAGCTCAGCCACGGGCGGCGCAAAGCTAACGCTAAATAAAGGCGGCCAATGTGTGTCATTTTTGTCCATTTGTCTTAACCTCTATCATCTGTTGGACTTATCCAACAGCCTTACTAGTGAGGGTGATGTGTGTGTATTGAAAAGGACAAAAAATAGGGGAAGCTCCAGCCGACCCACTTTTCCTACTTTAGGAAGGTCATTTTAGGCCTGAAAACTTAGGGGGCAATTATTCTGGGGTTTACCTATCGACCAACCCAGATCTCCTATCGACCAACCCAAATCTCTTGGCAAGCTGTGGCAACGTGGCAAAGCAAAGTATAGTACAATCTACCTCAGCTTCGAAATAATTCATATGCCCATGACATGTACAAGAAAGTCATACCTACCATATATATTTACCATATTCATTCTACTTGTACAAGTATTGATTCTACAATTACTAAGGAAGGTGAGTGCCAATTTTTTAAGAGTACCTGTGCATATAGTATGTATGTGCACAGGGATGAACTACATATATCTAGTAGTTTAGAAGGTTCAGGGGGATGTTTGCGAAGAAAATAGTAATATGGAGGAAGGTGATAAAGGGGTACTTTTAGATACATTTATAATTGTATGTGTGCCTTAGCAGATGTAGTGGGAATTGCTTTGCCACATTTCTCCACTTTGCCAAGAGATTTGGGTTGGTCGATAGGAGATCTGGGTTGGTCGATAGGTAAACCCTTATTCTGACATCATCCCAACGCGCAAGATCCCGAAGACCTTGATGGATGGACGCCGTGGTCGTTCCAACGGTTTCAGCCATGCTGGGATGTATAGATATCCGGGGTTAGTCTGTTGGTAAAAGAAACTGAAGACATCTATCACGAAAATGAAAGCATCCACCTCTCCAAATAAAGTAAGGGCTTATTTTATTGCTATCGCAGCTGGGGCATACATCGCGAACAACGTGGAGGTAGTTGGCAGATATCGTCTCACCACGAGCCCAAGCACCACCAAGACCAGCTGGAAAATCAGTCTCGTCAATATTTCATCAAGAGTTTAGAGGCCACTGGCTTTTGCACTTTGGCCTGTTGACAACAAGCTAAATCTGTGTCCCCTTCACCGAATCTTGCTCATTTGCCCCTTCGCTCAAATGATTCAGATACACAAGTCCTAAATACAAAGTGACACCTCCGCCTATCATTCTTGTCGTGTATTTGGTCGGTGCAATCTTCTAACTTGCCCTCGATTTTTCTATCTACACAGATGCAATCCCATAGGTACCCAGTCCTACACCACATCATGGATCTTTTCCCTTCGTCTTGTCCACGTAGATCGCGTAGGTCAGGCAGCCAGCATAGACTGACCCCAAGGTAATAAACATGGGCCATTGGAATTGCTCAGGCTTATACCAGATAATGGTTGAAATATACGACAGCATCTCAAACAGATTCTGCGCCGATGCTTCCGCAGTCGAGAACGCGCCCCGACTGTCTTCCTCAACTTCGTCTTGCACGATGATCTGCGTCGTCAGGTCGACACCCCATAGACCAATACGGCTCAGGATAACACCGCCCACAAGCCCACTGGCCCTGATGAGGTCTCCGTGTCGAGTTCCAGAAATTAGGTCCTCCCAATTTATTATGAAGCAAACCACGCCAAAGGTAAGCCAGAGAGCTTGCCAAGTGATGCTGTAGAAGCCCGCCGTGACGTTGCCGAATCGTTGAATGAGTCGTGGAGTCGTCCAAGTGGCGCTGAGCTCGAACAAGGTGCAGATCGTACGCGCGATGCCGACTGCGACGGCTGAGTAGCCCAGACTCAGGAGGAAGACAATCATGCGTCCAGAAAAGGATAAGACGGTGAGGTGAAGAAATACGTAGGAGACTGACGGTAGGAATGCGGAGTGCTGGACATAAAACTTGATCGATGTCGTAGGCAAGATAGACTGAAGTAGTGCGCGAATCCAAGAGGGATATAATATGAAGGTGTTCTTTTTAGATGTTTCCGCAGGCGGGAGTCTGTCATCGTTGAGGAAGGGCGCCGCTTCCGATTCACATCCCTCTTCAAGGTGGCCTTCTGAAGTCCGATTTAGTTCAGGAACGGAATGATATGTCTAGGAGGGAGTTAATGTCTACTAGCAAACAGAAGCCCTCGACTTGATGAGCATACCTTAGCTATACATAAATATTCAGGAATAACGGAGAGAACAGTCATGGCCAGCGTGGCCCAGATAGCGATAATCGTAGAAATGTCGTCTATCGAAGCGACGACAAAGGGCCCGAGTAACTTGCATGCCAGGTCGATACGACGGATTCGAGCGTTCAGAACTAATACCCAAGTTGATTAGCGAAGACGTGCTCGCGGGGGGCTTTAACGGCCCCGAGGAGAGGGCTATATGAGACATACTCCTTCTTGAATGCTCGTCATCTTTGGTAATAACCACAACCTAAGGTACTTAGTATATTCGTGAAACAAAGTGAATTTGAGTGCTCTTCCTTACCCAATCCCGAGTGACGGATACCGAATTCATCACCGAACACAACTTTTCCACCCCTGCTAAGATGACGATGATAGCAAACAACCAACGCGTCAAGGCATCATCCCGGTCAGATAAACGAGCAAGCACATAAAGGATTACGCAGGACGCAGCCACAGCCGCACGCTGTCCGACGATGGATACCCTGACGACGAGTAACCGGTCCCCTCTGTCTATCCATCGGCCGACAGCAGGGGAGAAGAGTATCGCCGCCGCTGCCCTCGCCAAGGCATACACAGAGGTCGGGACGAGCGTGCGTGGATAGATCGCGGCGAGAAAGAGAGCGGACCCGAATTCGAAGAATCGAGAGTTCCAGGCTGAGAGGAAATGAGACAGATACAAGCGCCGGAGGGTGGCTTGAGAAACATGTACGCTGTCCGCGCTATACAGCTCATGGTTGTCCGGCTCGACGTCGTCGGTTTGCTGAGAGTGAGAGCGAGACACCATTCTGATTCGTCTGCAGGAATAACGGCTCAACAGCTTAACTGGAGAGGGGGAATTCGGGGTTTTAAGAAATGAAAAAGTAAGAATAGCTTTCTCGAGTCATTTTATAGATGAATGGCTTTGCCCCCACCCTTTCGTCCTGAGTAAATTTTGCCTGTTCTGGATGTGCGGTCAGTCTTTCGGCTTGGAGCTCCCCACTTCTGAGGGGGAGAAGGCTGCTGCGCCACACCACATTCTTTTTTCCAGTTCGGTTGCCAGTCTTGCGTGGGCTCGCTGATGCAGGCCAACTCCGGATTGCTGGAGAGGGAGAATTACCTCGTTTTCGCGAAGGAGGAGAGGCGGTGGGTTCTCTTTGGTGAACGCCCACGAGTAGATTATAGTAAATTGGAAGATAATAGTACTCTACTTCATTTCAGCGCATGGCTGACCCAGGACCGCTGATAAAATGGATTGAATCAGAGGGGCGACAATATTTTTCGGCAGCCTATCAAAATTCAATATTGGGTACTTGGGAACATCAAACTCTCCCTCATGCTCTCTCCCGCATACGTTGTCTGCCATCGTTGCTGGCATCGGATGTGCCCAGATCCAGGACGCTGGACTTCCCTCTAGTTATCAACCGCCAGAAGTGACACGTTATTAATGGCGTGTCCGCTGACAAGGGTGAGGCTTCTCAGCATTCAAGCAAGTAGGCATGCAGGAAATACGCCCCTGTTATGCTAGGCTCGAAAGCCATAAGGATACTTCACAATAAACGCCGTCCGTATTAAGTGGAGTTGCTCTCACCCTAGGTATGAAGCTTGTACTAAGAGCGAAATAGACACCTAAGATATATCATGAACATCTTGGGGTGGTTACAAGAGCATGGTATGACCTCCTCAGGTAAGATAAGGCCCGTCGCAATAATCATTCTGCTACGTTCACTATATCCGCTCAATGTTTAGGATTTGAAATTTGATGTACATCCTCAGTGACCCTATCTAACGCGGTAAATATATATTTCGTAAACCACAGCCATGATGCTTAACCCGCGAGGACCCCTGCCGCCACGACCTTGGAACGGTTCCATATACATAATAGTCTATCGCACAACCCTGAGCGGGAATAACATGCTTGGTCAAGAGGTCGTCAAGAACGCAGAGATCGATAAGATTGTGCATCGAGAGGCATCGCAGGCAGGAGGAGGTGGATAACCTTATATCGTAATCGATGATGAATGATCCTAAGCCAATTGAAGAAAGCGACTGATCACCTGAAGTGGAATTCGTCTCCCTTGTCTGGCCGGTCTATTTTATCCTTCCGTCTTCTACGCCGTGGGAACTGTCTTCCTCTTATATCTGTCTAAGTGTTGTTGGGGCATATGGTCCTGCGGCTCTTCTGTGGCTTGCCCGAGTGCTTCTAGTTCTAGTGTAGCTCTACGCTCATAAAACAAAATTAGAGTGAGAAGTCGTCTTTAACTAGCAAATTTCTAAACCGATTCTCTCTTTTGACCGCCCCTCTAAAGACCATGATCATGATGATTTATTGAAGATAGAAAAGAAGAGTAAAGGACAGCCTAGGGAGAAGAATGACAACAATAGTTTCCGCCCTTTCTTCAAAGTCCCTCAGTTCTTCACCTTCACTGAAAGCTCAGCAATACCTGATTTCGAATTTCGCTCGACGTATTTTAAAATTGCTGAGGCGTTGGGAGGGTTGAACGATTTCACCAACTCGGTGAGGCTCGTTGGCTTCGTCAACCCGACACTAATAGCCACATCGTTTCTTGCTGGATCCAGTCGAAACCAGCAATCAACGGTCCGTATTCCGCTCCTATGCGGAGAGTCTATGCGGACTCGAAATTTGACGGTGCGTCCCCCAAACTCGCCTTTACACCCATCAGTGTCAGACAGGATGATATCCTGTGGCGGAGGGGCCCCAAATTCAAGCCAAACTTCCAAGAACTCCCACAAACCGACACATGACTGCGCGTTCGTGGTGGATAGAAGGGTATTCAGTACGCTTGGGAGGACTACTAGCCACGGCCACGCCGCGACGTCTCCTCCATCGATTTCGTCCGACGGTCCCAACGAGCCCGGCCGTTTTCGCCCACTGGTCACCTTTTCCATCGCCCTCCGCATGCTCATTACGTAGAACTTCTGGTCCGGGTTGTTGTCATTGTCGGCGGGCTCTTCCAGCGGGGCGACGAGATCGATCGGGGCGCCTTGCCCCAGTAGCAGTCGCAAAGTTGTGGTGTACTGTGACGGGAATCGACCCCAAAACCAGGAGTAAAATGACGCGAGACTCAGCAGCGCGGAGTATAGCATCGCGGGGTGCCTGGCCTCGCTTTTCACGGCAGATAACTTCCATTGGATGTACTCGTGCAGTCCAGCATGGCTGGCGCGAGCCCACACTGTTGCTGTTTCGTCCCAGAGCAGGAACGCTGTGTGAGAGCCGTGGTTGCCGTTCCACTTCTCGGCTTTCGCATTAGAGTGATTGTCGTCGACCCCTACAAGGAACTCCTCTTGAATTCCCGGTATGGCTCCTGTTGGCAAGGGATTTTGACACCATTGACAATAGGCCCGAAACCTTGCCTCCTCGAGGTATTCCAACATCGGCAAAAGTGTGCTCGACGGAGGAACTCTACGCAGCCGAATAAGTCGGAGGACGTGTTGAAGGTAATGTGACGAGTTATGGGCTAGGGCGGGGTTTGTGGAATTTCGACTCATGGTAGACTCTGAGATAAAAATCGAAACTATTCCGGACGCAATAAATGCGTCGTTGAGACCCATGCCTTGAGTTTGAATTCGAAGAATGGGAGTCAGAACATCTGGTACAGATCGATGGCTGAACTTGAAGATGCCAAGCCCCCCTAGGAGATCTGCCCGCATAGTATTGCGAGTTAGGGGTGACAAGTTCCTATGCCAGTTTTGATTCAGCTCATCCTCTGTCACGATGCAGTGCTCTAAGAGGCCGCGTGTCCACATCCGCGCTTTTGCCGAACACTCTACTTGCCCCATTCCATACTCTCGTTCACCGAGAAGTACGAGGCGGAGCTTCTCGGGCTGGAGGCTGTCTCCATTCTCAAATGCTTCCACAACCTGGCGGCAGCCATACGCCGGGAGGAATGGGCGCACGTAATAGTCGTGAAATACATCTTCATATCCTCCTTGCTCAAGTGGAGGGAAGCGGCCTGCTTCTTCCAAATGGATGCCCATCATTCGCAGTGCCATCGCGAGGAGGAAATAGGCAGTGCGTCGATGGTGCTTGCGTATCGAGTCGAGTATTTCCACAACGAAGGCCTCGAGCTCCGTCGGCGTCGTTTGAACAATGTTCCGCAGGGCCGCCAGGGTCGCGGTCCCAGTAGTTAGCTCATCTTCGAGTTGCTTTAAAAGCAGCGTCGCCCAAAGAAACACCCCCTCGGCGCTTTCCGTGATTTCTTTGAGAAGAAATTCACATCCCACGGGATTTTGGCGCACGAGGCGGCAAAATTGTTCGTCTCGGTAAAGAGTATCCCTCACTAGAATATCTATGTCATCGCTTGTGATGTCTTGGAGATTGATGCGAGAGGGACCGTCGAACACCCCAAAGATGGCTGGGTCTTCCCGGCTCGAGACGCAGACCTTGATGAGACCTGCATTTCCTGGATGGTCCGTTGCCGCCCAGCCTTTCACCACCTTGGCAAGTTGAGAATGCGACATCTCCTGTCCGTCGAACTCGTCAAGCCCATCAATGAAGAGGCAGAATCGAAAGTGCTCAGTTATTTCAGGGTTGTCGAAGATCTGGTTGAAGCCGCTGCGTACCTCGTCATCTTTCAATTCCGGAATTCCCGTCGCATTCGGAGCGGACAGTCCCTTCCCCCACAGACTCGAAAACATGAGTCGCGCGAGGCGAGCACTTGCCACGCACATCTGGTAGACTAGACCACGGTATAGTCCCCGGACGGAGTGCTGCTCCTTAGACCCGTATTTCCAAAAGAAAAACTTGGAAACGATTAGTTCTTTCCCGACGGAGGATGCCCACTGCTCCAGACTCTCGAGAGTTCTTGCATCGTTGACGAGGAATTTCATCAGGGTTGACTTGCCGGAGCCTGGTTTGCCGGCGAGATGGAAGATCCCACGCCCTTCTCTCAGCCAAGTTGCGAGGGCCTTGTAATGGGCAGCATCGATGTCCTTGACTGGCCGGTCGAATATCCACTGGAACGTTTTCTCGTGGTAATGGGTGATCTCGTCTTCGCGATTTGGTGCGGCAGTAGGTTTCAAGGCGCGAAGAATTCCAGCGTGGTTGATGCAGTCGCAAGCTTCTCGATAGGCAACTAAAGTTTGATCAGAGTGCCAGGATGGGGGATTCTGGTTTTTGAGGCCGTCCCGTATTGAGGTGAGCTCCATCATCAGGGCAGACTGGCTCTCGCCAATTCGTGACAGGCCGGCTATGATACTAGACATGTCGGATCTAATATTATCCAAGAAGGTCAACCTAGTGTTGGTAAAGGAAAAAAACGTTGAAAAGACAGCCATTAAGACGGTATTGTATATACGTACTGAATGGCGCATAATATAGCCATTTGCAAGCGGCTGCTCCTAGACTCGAGGGTCGATTGAAGGTGTTGAAGCTCCGATTTAGTGGCCTGGGATGCCATCCACAATTTGAGAACCGCGGAGACACGAGATCCCTCACCCTTGAGTGCACATCTGTCCAGCACTGCCCGGATATTTTCGATCACTTCCTGGCACTCCGAGGCGACTTTATCGAGTAGCGGCTGGGATCTCATTCTTGAGATTTGGACATGCTGGGTGGACAGAGTGTCAATCAAAACCTCGAGGTTCCCGACATTTTCAAGGACTCTCTCGTGGTCTCTGGAGAATGCTGCTTTCGACTCGTAGAGCTCCTTCAGGCCGCGAACCAGCTTGACTGCTCCGTCCACTGTAGTGACAATGTTGCAGAACAGAGAATAAGCCGTCAGAGGGTCCATTTCTGCTGTTGCTACAGGTAACGCTGGTTACACCAAGAACCGGACGTTTTTTTTATCTTGGCACTGTAGTCTGGGTGCGCGCCGCTGGAAAACAGACGAACTGCACCGAGATCCTTACTAGATACTTTGAAGCCTGGCGATGTTGCCTTAGCACCATGGCTCTTGGGCCCAAGTACTATAGGCTATAGAGCGGCGAAAGCAACTAGAACAGAGGGACAACGTAGCTTTTAAAAGTACGGGGAAGGGCTAGTTTGTTGTGCTCTTATTTCTTTGCTTCCCTAGGGTGGGGATGAAGTGCTCAGGGAGAGGGGGAGATGTTCGCCTCACTTTCTGCTCCGAATTCGGAAATATTGGCTGCAGTCACTTGGGGCTGGTGGTCATGTCAGGCCGGGTTTCCGCTTCCAGTGACCACATCTGCACCCATTAATGAAGTTGACGAATAAAAGTCAGGTAGACATTGCCAATGTAGATGGGTATATTACATTCCAAATCTTACCCTCTATTCCATTAGAAAAGAAGACCTTTAGCTTAATCCCGTCGTCTCTAGGGGTAGATGAAGTACGCTAGGATTCCCCATTTATGAGAAACTAGAAAGGGGAAGGCGGGAGAATATGAGTTGTAGCTAGAAAATCGACTACAAATGCCATATATTCCCAGATGTGACGGAACATGACTCTGCCGAGGGACCATCCACGCAAGACCAACACTCAAATTTGCTCGACTCCCCGCAATGGGCATTGTAGAAGGGTTTCTGAGGGAAGGGGCATAATATACGGGTCTGATTCGTCCCGTCGGGTGCCACGAAGTCCATGGTCGTGTACTCGGGAGCGGTGCCGTTTTCTACCCACGCCCGCAGTTGTTCAAACAGCCCGAGGGGTTGGCCTCCAGCTCCTCCCGAGCAGTGAGCGAGTCCCGGAATAGGAAAGTGACGATAAAAGCTGTCGATGTCTGGGAACAAATTCGAAACTGATTTATAATAATGCTCCGTGCCCTTCGCCGGGATGAGATTATCGGCCTTTACAGGGCGGGTTTGTTAGCACGGGCGCACAGCCATTGACATTGACAAAAGGGCAAAACCCATAAGAGATCATGTGGGGTGAGAGCACTTACCAGGCCGTGGTAAGTGAGGAGTTTACCACCAGCTTTACGGAACTGGCTTAGGTCCGGGTCGTCAAAGTCCATAGCAGACTGGTACTGCTGGAAAGCGGAGTGACCCATGGCGTCGTAAATCTCGTGGGTGACGGTGCTGGGGTCAAAGTCCGGGTCTTTGGCGACAAACCACTTGAACAGGTCCCAGCCGTACTTACCAGGATCTGCAACACACACGCCCCCAGTGCAGTTGGTCCCGGCGATCACGTCAAAGGTCGACCCTACGTTCAGGCCGTACCAAAGTTGATGCCCGTCAGACGACCTTGCACCATGCCAGGTTGCGTTGGCCAATTTCGCCGCACCTTCGCTTATCTGTACCTCGCCACCAGTCTGAGAGCAGTTCGAAATCGTGGTACCGATTAACTGAAAAGGGTCGAAGCTGGCCAGGCACGAGTCGGGATCGGAAATCAAGCCATCAACCACCCCATCAAGACCGTCACATGCCAAAACAGCCGCGCTAGTAATGGCTTTGAGCTCGCATCCGAAAGGGTAAGCCTTCTCCGTATTCATGTACAGCTGCGGCCAGATCCCGGTCATGCCCACTCTCGTCCAGTATATTACTGGGGCTCCAGCTGCAATGCCATCGTAGGCGTCTGGATATCGCTGAGCCAACGTGAGGCCCTGCCGGCCACCCGTCGAGCAGCCGTTCCAGTACGAGTAGCTAGGATCCCGGCCGTAGAAGCTTCCAATAAGGGACTTTCCGAGAATAGCCTGGGAGCATGATGGTCAATTCTAGAAACTTTTGCTCTCGGTCTTCCGAACAGTGCGTACCTCATCATTCAAGCTTGCAGTGGCAAAGTTTTGAAGGTAATACATATTCACGTTTCCGGGGCTCAGCAGAACCCATGGGCTGGGATCACCAGCAGTTCCCAATCCCGCGTCGGTAGTCACCGTCGCGTAACCGTCAGCTATAGCGCCTGCCATAGCGGAGTACGTGCCCGCATACCGGCCCGTTCTCCAGCCGCCGCCACCCACAGCCTGGAATATACCATTCCAATTGTCCACTGGAAGCCATGCTTCTACAATAACGTTGTCACCTAGTCCAGGGTGAGTATACGTGACTGTGATATTGCAGAAACTGGCATCCTTGACGTCGATCGAGGGTTGCGTGCGTCTATCCGTAGCATCCACAAACACATTATAATCGGTCACGAGGAAGGCCTGAAGAGATAGAATTTCAGCCCCGAACAGAGCAGGGGCAAAGGTTGTGGAATTGCAAGCCTCTGCGAGAGCCATGGTGGAATAGATCTGACGCCCTTGTAATCTAGACGGTGTGTGTGTATGTGTCATCTACCCATAACGGATGGTGCGCTTACAGTTGAGGACTGAGTTGTCTCTTATACGGTGATAGATTGGCCAAAATAGCAATCCTAGGTACGGCCAGTACGTTAGTAGTAGTTAGCAAATCCACCACATCGAGCACTGCCGAGACGGTATCGTTGAGGCCGAGGTTGTGATCGGTGCGCTAAAGCCGAACACAACGCCCAAAAATTACCACCTCCTCCGTGTCCTCAACGGTAAACCTCAGGTCGCCAGCTGATTATTGCCGAGTTGAATAAACTACGACGACAAAACGCGGGGAAGCTTAACTTGACGTAGCACGGGCCCGATCCGATCCGAGCCCCGCACTTTGGTGGACCTCGGGTCCGCCGGCTTTTCTCACGATCTAAAATAATGGGGCTGGGGCATCGGAACCATGATGCTATTCAGTCTTTAGCGTCCGGAGATATACCGCCAGTACTTCGGCAGGTCGATGTAACTGATTCGAGCTTCCAGAACTACTCGAGTTGATTAGCAAAGATGTGTGGAGGGTTAACCGCTGGAGGGAATTAGACGAGACATACTCCTCCTTGAACGCTCATTGGTAACAACCACAGCCTAAGATGACTTGGGAGTAGAGCAAAATCCATGGAACAATGTGCGTTCGAGTACTTTTTCCTCAAATGCATATATGTTATCTAGCATTGCTTGGATATCTCTAAAAGCTTCCTGGCACTCTGAGGTGGCTTTGTTAGGGAGTGGGGGGGATCTTATTGCTGAGGTTTTGGTATTCTGGGGTAGATAGAGTATTAATCAATCAAAGCCCCGAGATTCTTGACATGGCTAAGGTCTCTCTCGAGGTCCCTTGGAGAATACTGCTTTCCACTTGTAGAGCGAGCTCCTTCAGGCCACGGACCAGCTCGACTGCTCTGTCGACTATGGCGATAATATCGGGGTGTTGTTTTCTTATATCTTTTCTTCCTTCCTCGAGACGAGGATGAAGTTCGCCTCACCTTTCGCCTCGAATACGGAAATGACGGCTTCAGTCAATTGGGGCTGATGATCATGTCAGACCTAGTTTCAGCTTCCAATGACTACATCTGTAGCTATTAACGAAGTTGACGAATAAAAGTCAGGTAGACATTGCCGAGGTAGATGGGTATATTATATTCCAAATCTTCCCTCTACTCCATAAGAAAATAAGATAGGTGAGTCTAAATTAGTAAATATCTTGATGGTTTAATTACTTTACTGTAATAAGTATTAGTGCTGTACTGATAGTAAAGCAGTAAGTCCCTTCGAAACCCTTCTAAGCAAGGCTGTTCTGAAAAGAACAAGTACAAAGTTAGCTAGCAAAATATCTTACTAACTCGAGAAGTCCATATTAACTAGAAGCAAATAGGGCTCAACTCTTAATTTAGTTCTTGCGTAGGTCATAGATTTGAAATGTGTTTCTGAGCAGCTATTCAACTATCAATTCCGTGGAGCGGAAGTAGGTGACATCCCTGATCGCTCACAGAACCATCTCTCCCAATAGTAGACCTTGTGGTACTGTTGCGCTATGACAAGAAGAACTACCCAAACATGGAGATGAGGGAGTGGGCCATAGTGAGGACATGAGAGACGGTTGGTTGTGGTTTGTAGCCTTAGACCTGATGAATAGTCTTTATATATGTAAAAGCCAGCATTTGGTTATACCGTAAGTACATGTACGTCTTCAATATTTAGACTTGCTGTACCGGAGTCTAGAGCAGACTCAATCCCTGCCCCCCGCTTATCCCCACCATGTCTGATCCCGTGTCGGGTCAAGCTCGACGACTCCGAAGGTGCCATACAGTCTATTCGGGGCCTCAGCAGATGTACAACGGGGCATTGACAGGAACTGTCACGTCCACTACTGCAATCAATATCATCACTTCGAAATCCCAAGACTACGTTTGTAGTTGAAGTTGAGGGAGGTGCGGATTACGCATGATTATAAAACGTGCTCAAGATACTCTAGTCTAGGCCTAACCCACAAGCTGAGCAGCGTTGAGGAATTGGCTGTCCTTGAGCAATCTCT
Organism: Scedosporium dehoogii; assembly: GCA_002812735.1. Classification (NCBI taxonomy): domain Eukaryota; kingdom Fungi; phylum Ascomycota; class Sordariomycetes; order Microascales; family Microascaceae; genus Scedosporium; species Scedosporium dehoogii. The sequence goes on from PGIR01000193.1 coordinate 21,965, forward strand.
CCATTGCTCCAAGTTCCAGCCCTACCATAACCTCTAAGCCACCGTCCTTCAATCTAGGCAGGATCATCACCACTCCATCCGCACCCTCACCGGGAATCCGAAAAGTTTCGACCGCCCCCAAGACCCCCCATTCTCTCTCATAGACCTTCAGATCAGCCCACGATGTTGCACTAATATCCGGACCTAAGAAAGCATTGTATGCCAACGTGAATTCTGTAGGGTCTGGCCGGGATTGGAGAAGTCCAATAGTTAGCGGCACCCGACTCGGGCCGCTGAACGCACCTAGAGATTTTCGGATCGCAGCTGCTGCGCGGGGGAGCCCGCCGTCCACTGTAAGGGTTGAGACTGCAAGCCGGTCCGTGATGGAGGCCATCGAAGCATTGCCTAGGTAGGTCGGCGGCAATGGCGGGCTCGCGCGGCCCCGAACGTTGACTGCAAAAAGGAGGGCCGAAGTTTCCTCGCCACTCGAGGGGTCAGGAGAAGCGCCAGGAACCCGCCGGGCTAGTGTCATGTGTCGCCAGAGAAAGGCGCAAAGAGCGTCGTGGGTGGAAAAGGCTGCCGCAGCAGTCTTGAGGTCTGCGAGCGATTCTGTTGAAAAGTAGAAAATGTGCGCCGCCATTGGGGGTAGTTGGAAGGGCGTCGGAGGCATTGGCTGTGTTTGCATGCTGTCACCGGGTGGGAGCCTGTACTCCGGGAAATCAATTATGTTCGCTCCCGGCGTGCCTTCCATAAGAGGGCTGCGATCGTTTGACTGGGCATCATATGTGGTGAAGGAGTTGGAGCCCCTGACTGCAGCAGTGTTGTGAGACCAAGTGCTGATGATGGCGTCCAATGCCGAGGCATCACACACTGAGTGATGGACTCCAACCGTCAGCAGAAGCCCATTTTCGATGAAGTTGGCTTGGGCCGCCATTACCGGCTGCGAAGCTTCTGGTAAGACGCCGATCGGGCCAAGCTGCGCGGTCGACAGCCTGGAGAGTGGAAAACGCTCTTTCTTCAGCTCCTGGTATGATGGGAGAATTCCTGTGAGATCTTTGCATCTATTGAAACGAACGTTGATGTTAGCGATTAGCGTCAGCATTTCCGAAGGAGACACTCACGGAAATTTGACTCCGCCTGACGAATCCACGACCTGAATTCTATTATCCGCCGGGTTGGACCCTTGCTCGGGCCCCTTTGATGGGAGAGCTCTAGGTCAGCAATCGTATAAAGGAGCAATGGCTGAACAATGAAATTTACACTCGAGTCAAGTCTAGAGGGGTAAACACTAACAACGTTACCAGCAAGCCACGGAATAGATTTGATAGTGTGCGCTAATCCGATGGACAAGTCCTCATATCTAGGGCGTGTGTAAGTAAAAAGCCTCTGTATTATCTATACGTGGAGTGTTATGAAGGGCTTACACTTGAGTTTTGTTGGTACCGGGTTGTAAAGGAAAGCAGAGGACCCAACGCGCCCCATAGAGCCTTGGCATGTTCATGTCCAAAGGCGTTAACGTTAGCTTCTGAGATGTGGACTTTGGTAGCTCATATTTCTCAGGTGTTATGAAATGATTGCCTTGCTCAGCCTGCAATCTACCTGAGTTCATGGCTTGATCTGAATGAGACATGATTCGATAAAGGTGTAGGGGGAAAGTTGGATTGTGGGAAAAGAAAGGGAGAAGAAAGGGACTTCAGGAAAAGAGAAGGAATGGCGACAGTCCTAGGCTTAAATAGCCAGGAGATTCCCCAAAGTCCAAGTCAATTCGAACCACACGACGAAAACCTCCCCTGGTCAGTATTTCCAATCAATGGGGTGTAAGTCATCGTAACTGCAGCTAGATAATGAGTGGTTGTCTGTGAGTTGGTTAATGGCGACCTATGACTGGCTGTCTCGAAGCATGCCGTATCGGGTATAGTCCACTTCTGGGAGAAGGAATGGGTCTTTTACAACGAACCAACCACATGTTATTACAATATTTCAGCAAGATGACGCGCCATTGCACCGAGCTCGCGAAACATGGGCATCCCCCTGATGCCATGGCCCGCATGCGGCCTAGATTGGAACCCGTGAGAATGTATGGTTCTGGATAAAGGATTGGATTGAAATGAATGACGATATCCAAGCGGTTGGGCAACGGGAGCTAGCTTTTGCACTCGATGGTTTGGCGACTGAATAAAGTAATACCAAGGTACGAAGTAAGTTTTGTTATAATTACTTCGTGCCTAAAATGGAATAAATCTAACGATGTTGTACCTTTCTAATCCTTAATAGGTATAGCAAGGCACGAAGTACTTCGTACATAGGTACTTCGTAGTGCATCCCAGATACCACAGATTTAGTGCAGCCAATGCAGACTTGGTGGAGCCGGCGAAGCCCCCTGAGCCAGTTTGCACAGACCAAGCTGCAAGCTGCTTCAATGTTCTTGTTCAGATATATTAGAGCGGCGTACCTTGGTAGTTGGCCCTAATACTTCGTAACGCATGCCAAGTTGTGACCCTTTCCCTCTCCTCACCAGATTCGCAGGGTGCCGCGACGGAAAACCCACCAAAGAGCAACGCGACGTTCTTATTCTACTCCGGACTTCGGCGACAGCATGCACTCGTGCTTTCTGTAGCCGTGTCTATACAATCACTTTTAGCGTCCACGTCATTCGGTCGCGGCCTTACTCAAATACAAAATCCACAATGGTGTTCTGCGGGAAACCAAGTCGGGGATGCGAGAACTGCAGGTAAGCTTTCCATCTGACTAGGCACTCGCGGATATTTTGTCCATACTGGAAATCATCTAGGAAACTGCATAAGAAGGTAATATCAAAGAGCTCCGAGCTTCACAGCTGAAAAAGTCTGCTAAGGAAGGAAAAGTGTGATGAAAAACTCCCCCAATGTTCACGTTGCTTGAAGATGAAGAGGGCGTGTTCTGGCTACCGACATCAATCGAATCTCACATTCCGTGACGAGACTACCAGAACACGGGAGAAATTCCAACAATGGCAATCGCGCTCGCGCTCCCGCGGCTCATGTCCAAGATCGGCAAGTAATACGGCATTACCCATCATTCACGCAGCGCGGGTCCCAGTATGGATGCACGGCGATTGCACGACCTGGACATACCCACTGTCCCCGGCCGGGGATGATCTTGTAGTATGCCATTTTTATCACACCACAATGGAAAATCTGTCGGACCAAGATCCTGCGCATCGCCTTCATACCCAACTACCAAGTCTCTATACTAAGAGCGACCCTGGTTCCGCCTTGCGCTTGGCGACGGAAGCAATCTCATATGCTGCCTCTCCTAAGCTGGTGCGGGAAGCGACTCAACTGTCCATGAAACGATATATTCAAGCCACTAGAGCAGTAAGAAACGCCCTTCAAGATCTACCAGAAGCGGGGAACGACCAGACATTGTATGCTATTCTTCTCCTCTGTGGCTACGAGGTTGGTTCCCTACTCTTTACTCAGAGCTCTTATATGTACGATGATGGCCTCAGCTGACCACCATTCGAGACTATCATGTGGGGCTCACAGGCACCACCAGCATGGGGATCCCACGTTGACGGAGCTGCCGCTCTTGTAAAACTTCGTGGCAAGAGCATGTTGCACTTGCCCCTGTCATACGACTTGTTCCGCTTTGTCCGGAAAAGCGTTGTAAGACTACTTCATCCCCAGTATCCACACGCTTCTAATAATAATCCTGTTTTCGATAGGTCTTAAGTCATATGCAAATATCTCATCCTGTTGACAAAATCTTCACTGTACCGGACGAGTCGGCATCTTTCCACAAGAGCCCGGAAGACCGGCTCATGGCAACGGCGGCTAAAATACCCGACCTTCAGCACTTGGCCCACGGCTATCTTGCTCAACCTCAAAATTCTAGTAAGGACAACATTGAGAAATTGGTACATTATGCTGGGTCGCTGGATTGTGAGCTTTCAGATTGGGCGTGCAATACCCCCATCACCTGGTCTTACTCTGCTGCCTTGGATGTCAGTATCCTGGCAAGATCAGGATTCACCCTACGCCAGGTTCATAGATACTCAGACTTTTACACCGCCCGGGTTTGGAACTTTTATCGCGTGTCACGGCTCATCGTTCAGTCCTTACTCCTCCGCGCGATCCGTTGGTTGTCCGTCTCAACAGAATCCGGTCAAACAGAATCGAATAGGACCTGTATTGAGACAAGCAGTATGGAACTGGTGAACGATATCTGCGCGAGCGTCCCTTTTCTTTTGGGACATGACCTGTCAAAAATGAAACTCCCTGCCACGAACTGCCGGAGGGAACCACTGGAGGATGTTTGGCAAACTCGGTGCCCGAAAGACAAGGATAACGGTGTGAGACGCGCTGGGAGATTTTCCCTTCTCTGGCCACTCTATATTGCGAGCAGCGCACCTCCAATACCAGAAGCTCAACGAGAATGGATGCGCATGCAGCTGCGGCTGATCACCGAGCGTGGTGAGTCGCAAGCGCGCTGTCTTTGTCACACAGAAAGCCAGATCCTTCTAGGTGGAACCGAGAGGTTTCGGTTCGATTGTGTATAGGTACGAGGACGAGACTGGTGGTTGAGTATATTCTAGTACTCATGGAGAAACAAGGCAGCCTTAAGCCTTAAGAGCACTTCCTTCTGCGTGGTTCAGCGAATATGAAGCCAGGCCATTCTCTTGTTGAAGCGAGAGGTATCTCGCGATCATGCCTTAATAGTGACAGCATGGTCCCCAGCTGATATGCTACTCAGTAATGGCGTCTCTACGAGCATTGTTGTCCAGTATCCTAAGGTGTCTTGCTTCGAGCAGGGAAATCAATTCCTTGATGATTCGCAGCCTTAACTAAACCACGCGGGTGGCTCACCCCACATTAACGCGACCGCCGGGTCCTAGATACCGAGCCACCCATATAAACATCCTACACTGTATTAAAAGGGATGGCTTTTCCGGAAACACCTATGATTTGTTGGGGATAAAATTCTTGACCTCCAGCTACGACAGTACTCCTAATAGATATCGGACGGGTCGACGTTTTCCGGAAGGGCTGCCCCGTTGTCGGCAGCGATCTCATCAGGCACCGTTATGCTAACAGAAGTTACAGTTGTGAAGGTATCATCGCTTCCCTCAGTCGACCCAAATGGCAAGGGATAATCGGCGGCGATGCGCAAGAGTGTGGTGAAACCCGTCAATGGGCGATCGCTCTAAATAGGGTCTGGTGATGTCGAAACCTTGGAATCTATCCGTATCCGTCATGTTGGGAGAGGCGTATCCAAAAGTCGTGATGCTCACATCACCAACGGGCCCCCAGCTTCAAACGAGGCGGATGCTTGCGCCCCTAGTCCTCCAACCTTGACAGGAAGCTCCCTGTGCGAGAGTGGTGCGTCGATCAAAGGGCAAAGTCGAACATCTCCAAAGCAGGAGGAGGACAAGGACGGCCGAAGATGAGTATAAAACCAGGAAATCTCCGTGGTAGCTGAAAACATGCCCTCCAACGGAGCGATACTTGCGAATCTCCTTCTGAGACACCCCTTTGAAGTTCAAGTATAGCCCGTAGTAACCGATTTCCGAGAGCGTCATCCCGGGCCGCCTGCTGCACCTCCACGGCTGTGGCAACACCATGGCGTTCATAACAGTTGAGCCTTTGATGGAGCTGATCTATCGATTCGCGACGTCGAGCCCTGGAACGGCGCTGCTGGTCGTGATTTCGGGCTGGGACACTGGAGTCTTGTACTGGATATGATTCCCCATTAGAATATTTCCACGTATAGCCACTTCATAAATATGAACTAGATATCAAGGAAAGAGGGGGGCGGGCAGGGGATGGGGAAACAAGTCGGAAGCATGCTACCCTTCTAGACATTGTTGTGCTGGTAGTGTTGGGCGTGAATGGCCGATCTCTCTCTTTAGTTGATAGGAATGGCTTGCCTCCTCCACCCATCCCAATCGCAGTCACCAAAAGGATTGAAAATTTGCCTGAAAAAGTCGAAATAAAATATAAACTTCTCTTAAACGCCTTTAATAGTATACCCAATTGCTCCACCTTTTCCCTAATCAACTGGGTGGAACAGACACTTCGAATGACACGGAATCGATGTCTCCAGGCACCTCGACCACGGAAAGCGCACCAACCAATGGGAAATGGGGAGTGGCATGGTTCCCCGAGCTTCTAATCCTGTATGCCTCGCCGCACTCGTTGACAAGGCAAGAGACCCTCGCTAACCCCAGCTGGGGCAAGAGACGGCGCACTATATGTACGTACAATCCTTCAGCAGTCTTTCCACCCTCGTTGGCAAATGTACACTCCGGTAATTGGCGAATAGCCAATGGGGACGGCTATGATGATTCTGAATTTAGACAGATGCCCTGCTGCTAGGTAAAATAAGGGTCATGGGGTGTGGAGGAATGTGGGAGGGAGAGCAGTGACAGCACGTTGACGTTTGTTTAAGGCTTTTCGCTGAGAAAGAGCAGGCACACAAGTCTGAAGAGAGACCCTGTCAGTCATCAATCATGATTGGCCAAACTATTGCGGTTCACCAAGCATAACCACCCGCCACTACGAAGTACTTCTTTCGCATTGTATCATTTCCCGGCACAGGAAATGCTGTCATGAAATCCATCATTCCAGTCTTCACTAGGAACTCATATACCCCGATAAGGCACCTCCCTTACTGCTATTCATTCTATCACTTCGACTGCTCTCGAGAAGCACCAAGAATGACGACAACTCAGACAGAAGCCGGCCCCATGGTCAAAACTTCTGCCGGAGCTGGTATTGAGGTTGACCTCGAGATTCTCAAATGCAGGGAATGCCGGCTCGGCTCGACCTCATTGAATTATGTACGCCCAGGAGATAGCATAGAGGGGCTTGTTCGCTTATTCTCAAAGCGGGCTATTCGTATCAGCCGGACTGAGATACGTCTTCAAGGTATGTGAAAAGGAGGGGGCGGGGGGCATGAGCAAAGCCATCGTAATCCTGACTACGGCCACACAACAGTTCGTGATAGTAGTGACCCTCTGGCATTGACTAATTTTTGGAGCATAGGAATACAATCCGTAGCCGTTGCGGACGGCAGCGGTCAAGGGCGCCCGATTTCAACGACTGTTAATATCACTCATGCCCACTAACATGAGTTCTGACGGGGCACCGAGGTTACTTTGCTAATCGGGTCTGCGTTCTCTAGTTTCTCGACATTTTGAGTCACCCCCGGACACCGCGAGGCATTGATGTCCAGACGCAGAACGCCGGGTACATATACACGATTCCCTTCGTTTTCGTCATGCCCACTGGATTGGAAATCTATCACAGTAACGACTCATCCCCGTGGGACACTCTCCCGCCTTCCCTCGACAGTCGCAGAGCTTACTTCCACGTTTGGAGTCCGGTGCCTACCCCAAATATATTCACTTCGTATTCTGTGAGGGCGATTCTGTCATACCAGATACACGATACTTCCGCAGAAAGCTCGACTGTATCGGTAGCCGTAACCGAGATCTTCAACTTCCTTCCATACACCCATGCACCCCCACCTATCCATGGCGAAAGCTTTCCTGGCGAGTTCACTCCCACGGCCACTGAGCCACTCTTCAAACGCCGCCTCTCGATCAGCCGTCTGGGCTCTGCCACTATTACATGTAAGGAACCACCACCGTTAATCTACCCAGCCTCACTTGATGTCGCTGCCTCCACGAATTGCATGATCCACGTTTCTCTCGAGCTAAATCTAGCCAACCTTGAGAACCTAAGATTCGCATTGGTAGAGGTCAGTCCCGTCATTCACGCAAAGACTTATTACTCCTCGATGGAAATGGCACACATGCCGAGGCAGAGCGACGTGCGCGATGGGTATCTACATCTCCATGACGACTTCGCGACGTTAGACACCCAAATGTTCAAGAATTTCCAGTGGACATTCGTGTGCCCGGACGACATCACCTCAAATGCTCCCCACGAGCCCTCGTCTCCTCGTCGCTCAACCTCGTCCAGGCTTAGCTTTCACCCGCCGCGGGGTTCGTGTTCCAGCCCATCGGCATCTGAAAAGGCAAAGAACTGCACTTGGTCGACATCAATCCAAGTTCCCATAAGCCCCCCGCGGAGGCTTCTGCCAACCTTCTGTAGCAAGCTCATATCCCGATCATACACAGTGATTCTCGAAGTCTATCCGCAAAACTGTATGTAGAGGTGCCGCTTCAAGTGGCATATCCACCACCGCCAACAGAGCCCCTACGCTCGGAAGACTTGATTCAATTAATGCCACTCTCGGAAGCTGAGCCACCGAGTAAGACGTGTGTTGGACCCACTGGGATTCTCTCTCAACCAGATGTGAGTAATTCTCTTCTCCTTTTTGCTTCCATCTTTTTACCTTCCTCTTTGGCGACCTTGCTATACCTGCAATCGTCGCGGCCACTGTTCACTCTCCATTAATGACTGAACCGAGAGACAGATCTTGCCCCAATATAAAGACCTCACCGGTTGACAAATAGAATTGACGATCATTCGGCCTTAAGTGTACAGCGTTTTACTTGAATGAAAATGAACTCCAATTCCTGATTTCCTGGCTCCTAGGGCTTCCATGTCTACATAGGGCCCTTTACCATGGGATCGCTGATCGGATACAGAGGATGACTCTAGCAAGATCACCTGCACCAAAGAAGTTTATTTGAAAGCACCTTGCCAATATTGCGGGCGTAACAATAAAAGAGAACAAATCAGTTATCCTCTATTTGTTTTCCTCCTATGAGATACTAGCATACTATTTCCCAAGGCGTCCATAAAGCATCATGGGGAGTGTCTTCGCTCCCTAACATCAGTGCTGTATTTAATATTGAGCTCATAGGGAGGCAAGACTCTGGGAAGGCAAATGGGATGGCTGTTCGCGGGGCGGAAAGCAAATCCTCATCTTAGCCAATGAGAATCATTTCGTGACAGACTCCCTCCCCGATTTAACTGCGGGGAAGATGGAGTTTAGCATAGTTTAGGTCTTTTCTAACATTGTCGCATCCCGAGGCTTGGCTCTTGACCAACGGACGCTAAGCCTACCTGCGTAGGATTCTGGGATCCCCATCCCGATTAAAATTGCTCAGATACTGGATTCAAGGTGTCAGCCCCAGGCTATGATTGGTTAGAGGTCAATGGGTCTACGGGTTCACTCCGCTCACGTTACTCCCACCTCCACCACTTGCGCTGCGGTCCCCCGAGATTACGAAGCTTTGATGCCCGGACGCCCTTCTTGGCATGGTTCTGTCAACCGAGCCGCTGTGAGGCTATCGTGCGGATCTACGAGTCGGCCCCGCCTTATTTTACATAGCCAAATGCCCGTCGAGATAACCCCTATCACTCCCAGCACTAGATACTTGCCACGGGAACCATATTGGAACTTGGGAGAGACAGGTTACAGGGTCCTCACTCAGTATACTCGAATGACGGTAACTTCGACCGGAGGCCCTCCTTTGGATGCACTTGGGCAGATCCAATCCATGAAACTTGAGTTGACCACAAACCACTCTCCTCCTCCCAGCACCCCTCTTCGGGCTCGCTGACCGGCCGAGCATATCATTGCAGCTCCGCCGCATTCGATTATTTGTAAAACTAGTAAAATTGAGAGTTCGGTAGTGAAAAGGCCATGTACTCTGTCTCAGCTGTGGAAGGAAAGACATGCGTGATGGGTCGTTAAGATCATTGGGGCGGCATGCACACATCACACGGTCACTCTCGTTCCTGGAAAAGCAATTCTCTTCCGTCAACCTAGAACTCCTTTTATGGAGGACGTTACATGTGTATCTAGCCACTACGAGCTCTCCCCTCCGCTCGTCTTTTTGTGGATCTGTAGTGTTAGAGAGGAATGAAAACAATCCCTTCATTGGGCCTGACAATCCACTTGTAATACGGAGTCCACGGCCTGTGACACCTGTAGGGTTGATGTCGTGGGTAGAACACTAGGTTCAATGTTGCGGGGAAGAACGAAGGGCCACCATTAGGTACCTAAGTTACGCTTCAAAGCATAACGATAAATATATCGAAGAACTACACCAGAGACTGGCCTGTTCCACGGAGGTCTAGGCTCGAATCGAAATCATGGATTCTCGTCCCCCCTGTACTACTTAGCTAGTCAAATGAGAACATCAAGCAAGCTCTGCGCTGGTCTTAGCTTCCCGAGTGCTCACGATTCACGAATCAGCATCTGGGAGTGCCAGGCCCCCGGTGGGGAACACTCTTCGCAGCCATGCCGACACTCACCCATTTACTCCATATTCCCTCTTCCCCTACAGTCTGAGCTTATCAATTTTGCTGCATAATCTAACTTGGATGATTTGCTGGATTTCCCGTCTGACTGCAAAAGAGACCTGGTTTGTTTGTACATATGAAACACAGGATGTCAGGGAACAGAGTCTTCAATTGCCCTTGGTTCTCTCATATTTTTGTAGTGGTCTGTCATATGTACCTAAACAGTATGACGCACACACGACTAGAGGCACAAAAGTGATAGGACTGCCAGGTCTCTGTTCTCCTGTTGACGGAAAGTAGACTAGCAGGGTAAGGGGCTCCTGATCGTTTACTTTAACAAACTGGGAGACCCCATGTGGACCATTCTAGGCCAATCAAGAAAGGCACGATACCGTCGCTGTCATCTGGAGTTTGGTGAGGTGGTACGCTCTCAGGCCTTGCTGGCCAGGCCAGCCCGTGCAGCACTAGTGGAAGTGCCAGAGGCAGCCCTCGAGGAACGTCGGTTACTCTCCTCACTTCTTGGGCCGTAAGACCCTCATCAAACCCTGCGGCCAGATCTCTTGAATTGACACGCTTCTTATTATACCAGTCACCACCAAGTGCGGCGCGGACAACTCATCTTTTCCCACTCCCACTTGTCGGAGACGCTGCATAACGTTTACCTTGTCTCGGGAGCCACACGCGTATGAAAGGCGGCATGGAAGAAGAAAAGCCTTTGTATTGGATTCTAGGTCCATTGCGCATCCGGAAGAACCGCGGTTTCTTGGGCTACGACAGTTCTGGCCTCTCGCCCGACGAGACCCAGGTGACTATCATCCGCCCTACACCCCGAACCTCTGATTGCTGTGAATAAGCATATCACACCCAGAATGCGCTACGCCAGATCACCGCCAACCTTTTTCCATACCCGTCCTCTGAGAAACTCCTAATGCGTCCTTCACTCTATAGAAAAGTGACCTTCAGATAGCTAACCATCGCGTCTACTGCAGGATCGTCACCAACTCCGAAGTGAGATCGACTTGAACTCATGGAACCTGAGACTTTGGGCCATCGCCGCGTCTGGCTTCTTGACCGGGTCGTACAACTTGTTTGTTGCCAACGTCGTATACGCGTCAATTTCTTTCGTCTACTTCCCCGATGATCGAGGGTCTAGTCTGCTGGTCAATGGCTGCACACTCTTCGGCTCCGTGGTTGGCCAACTTCTTTTCGGTTACCTTGCCGATTTATTTGGCCGAACACGGTTGTACGGTATCGAACTGCTCGTTGTCATCGTCTCAACACTCGGCCTGGCCTTCAGCAACACCGGGTACGAGTCGAACTTGTCATTCCTTGCAATGTTTACTTGGTGGCGTTTTCTGACGGGCGTGGGCTTGGGCGCTGAATGTAAGTCCCATCATGGTCTACGGCGTTGGTGATTATTCCCCTAACAATGCTCTCTCTAGACCCGTAAGAGTCTCCATATTGGAAGCCCGTATTTGCACGGCGAAGACTAATTTTGCCATAGAGTGAGCGCCGTTATCACTTCGGAATGGTCTTCAACAACGGCGCGTGCGACCATGATTGCGAGCGTATTCTTAATGCAACCGATCGGCCAAGCCCTGGCGCAGCTGATCAATCTCGCCGTCCTTTTCGGCCGTGATAGAACCTACAACCTACGAACAATGCAGTGCGGATTGAACACATCACACGACTTCGAGTGCCGCCAAGCTATCGACGGGATGTGGCGTATAGTTGTGGGGGTGGGTGCTGTCCCAGCCCTGGTCGCCATCGCCTTCCGATTTATGCTGCCGGATTCGGGCCTGTACAACCTCGAGGTCAAGATGAAGTCGCGTCTGGCCATGGAACAGGCCGCTAAGATTTACGGCATGTCTTCGTCCCATTTGGACTTGGACAGAATGCACCATGCGAACGTTGAACGACTTGATGCATGGAATGACCAACCCGGGCCGGTCCAGTTCTCCAGGGCGAATCTCCATCAATACTTCATAGAGGAGGGTAACTGACGTTACCTAGTGGGAACCTCGATGACTTGGCTTATTCTGGATGTAGCCTTGTACGGGTTCGGTCTTGACAATCGCGCCGTCTTGGCTGATATGTGGGCGAAGATCCACGCGGTGGATGTGAATGAGAGCCTCACATGCTGGGAGTCATCAATCCCTGGTGGCCAGTCGATCGTGCCGTCATGGGCGGAAAAGGGACTTCCGAACTGGCAAACGGATGTAACCAAGCCGTGCAACACCATATATGACGTTCTACTGGATCAGGCGAAGCACTACCTCTTGACTGTTTCCATTGGTTCAATCTTGGGTTGCGCTGCTTTCATTGTCGGCGTCAATTATATACCCAGAAGGCAGTTTCTCACCTGGTCATTCATCAGCCTGACAGTCCTTTTTGGAGCGACAGGAGCGGTATATTATAAAGTGCATAATACTGAGCACGCCTTGGCAACGACGGTTATGGTTGGAATATGCCATTTTGCCTTCAATTTTGGTGGGTTCTATTAGGCCAAGTAATCTCCCATTATTTTCTCCTGAGACTAATATTAGATGGCCATAGGCGCAAACAGCCTGACGTTCTTGATCCCGGCTGAGATCTTCCCGACAGCATATCGTTGCTTCTGCCATGGTATCTCGGCTGCTGCTGGGAAGACTGGGAGCATTATTGCTGTTCTGATGGTCTACGGGATAAAGAACGAGTACAGTGCTGTTAACAAGCAAGGACTGATATTCCTCCTGTTTGCCGGTATCGGTGCTGTGGGCGCATTCTTCTCGTGGGCCTATCTTCCGGATATCGGTCGGCGCAGTGCCGAAGGCAAGCTGGTGAATCGAACCCTGGAAGAACTGGGCGAGGGTGCAAGAAGAGCGCGGATAGAAGGGCAGACGTTCGGCGCTCGGGAGAAGTGGTCTGCTTTCCGTTCACGTGTTCACGCTTCTCAATTCCCGCCATGTTAACGTCACCAGTGTTAACGTTAATCCCGGAGCGACCTGTTGAAGCAGATTGGGGCCGGCTACGTTTATTCAGATCCGAAGAGGGAAGTGCAAATTCTCGACTATCAGATTTCGGTCGTGTAGCTGTATCCGAGCTTGCAGGACTACTCGGGTTGATTAGCAAAGACGTGCCCTCGAGGGGGCGGGGAGGGGGTTAACGGCCCCGAGAAGAGAATTATACGAGACATACTCCTCCTTGAATGCTCGTTGGTCATAACCGTAACCTAAGATGACTCAGTATTAGACCAAAACCCATGGAACAATTGCATTCGAGTTGTCTTCCTTAACTGCACCTCTGTCCGGCACTGGTCAGATATGTCCAACGAGTTCCTGGCACTCCGAGGCAACTTTATCAAGGAGCAGGTGAGATCTTATTGCCAAGGTTTTGGTATTCTGTGTAGACAGAGTATCAATCTATCAAAGCCCCGAGATTCTTGACATTGCCAAGGGCCCTGGAGAATGCTGTCTTCGACTCACAGAGCTCCATCAGGCCACGGACCAGCTAGACTGCTCTGCCGACTGTGGTGACAATGTCAGGCTGTTATTTTCTTATTTCTTTTCTTCTTTCCTCGAGGCGAGGATGAAGACACTAGGAAGATGGGGAGGAGTTCGCCTCACTTTTCGCTTCGCATCCGGAAGTGGCGGCTTCAGTCATTTGGGGCTGCACCCATTAAGGCGGTAGATGAATCAAAGTCAGGTAGACGTTAGATGGGTGTATTATATTCCAAATCCTCCCTAATTGGCAAGTATTGCTAGAGTAAAGAAGTCATTTAATCAACTACTAATATAAAACTCTATTTAAGTCAAGCTACTCTTTACCATCTCGAGGTGCCTCCATGCTAACTAGAATTCGCAGAGTTTAGCTCTTAATTTGGTTGTTGGGTGGGTAATAAATTGTGTTTCTTAGCGATTGTTCCAATATCAACGCCCTCCCATCGGAGCAAGAATGGAACGGAAGCAGGTGACATCCTTGACCGCTCAGAGAACCATCTGTCCATTACTTCTCATTCAATATGATCAAATAGTTTGTGAATGGACTGTATTCAAACTCCAAGATGGCTTTACGCCTCAAAAGAGGGGGAGAGGCGGGGGGCTTGATCACTCGGCTAATTCGCACTCGATCAAATTCTCAACATCCGACTGTCCGCACTTCCAAAATTTGACAATCTTGAGATTCAGTCCACTTCCCTCGATCAATTGACGCCAGTTGTCCTCGGTACGCTCCAGAGCCGAGAGCTGGGTCATCATGAGGATATCTCCAGCAGTGGCTTCCCAGTAAGCACCCGTGGGAGGGATCACGCATTCAAAAATCAGCAGCTTGCTGTATCCAGGCTTCATTGCATCCGCAAGACGACTGAGGATCTTCTGGCACACATCGTCCGGCCAGTCGTGGAGAATAGAGTGCATGAAGTACGCCCTTGCTCCCTTGATGGGCTGCTCTGTCAAGAAATCATAGCTCATCAGCTGAATCTCGGGGTTGATGCCTTTAACATCTTGGATGACGACAGGGAGATCCTGTAGGATTAATTTCTGTGTAAAACAGAGTCAGTACACGACGGGTTCCTTCACTGGCCGTAGTCTCAAATAATACTAACCCCTGGGTGGTTCGGGTAATATTTCTTGAACTCATCAATGTCGTGCCCCAGACCTCCAGCAACGTCGACCACAAGTGGTGCATCAGGCGAGCTATCTGCACTAGCAAACAGCGTCTTTTCGACGGGATAAAGCGAAGGGTGCATCCACGGCAGGCGACCCTGCCTATAGCCACCCACTAAAAAGAAGTTTTGTCAGCGACGCCGCCATCCTTGTCTCAAAGGAACATTGCGTTTGCTCACTATGGTGGTTTGTGTGAGGGCCTAAGCCAATCGAGCGGAGGTATTCGAAGCAATTTGGTAGGTCGGTGTTGTAAGACGCGTGCATCGCCGTGCGAGCAGCATCAGTGGGATTCTGCCACTTGGTATCACGAAGGAACTTGTAAAACTCGATCGGGCTTCGACCAATTCCGCCAAGCCTAGAGAATACATTATCAGTAAACACCTAACAGCTGCGGACCTTGACCTAACTCACAAAGCAACATAACCGTCCCCAATGACATCGAGGCTTAGGGATTTGGCAAAGTTTGTGAGTTTATACTCGTCCTGGCCTACCTCTTCGAGATGGCCCATGGCGCAAACATGGCGCATCAGACGACCTATAGAATGGACTGTGAGCTTTGATTCTTTCTGTGTAGGTTGTATGATACGTTGGAGCAAGCCACCGACCGAGAAGCAGGGCGTCCATGCCAAGGGCCCCGGCGAGATCGTTAACCTTCTGAGGGGTGTCGACACCGTTCTTGACCATGAGCTTCCAAAGACCAATATCGACGCCGGTAATCAAGGCAGCGTTGAGTCCGGGCTAAAGAATATAGGCTTCAAGTTAGCAGGCGAGAACCTAGAACCACAGGGTCTTGAGATTGGATACGTACATCCGCCCAGGTGTGCTGCAACATCTGCTCACGCGGCGTGAGGAGAGACTGTAGCAGGCTCCGTGTTTTGACCACGAGTCTATGGCGGGTTTCCTCGTCACCATCCTTCATGCCTCGGTGTAGAGCATTGATATCTTCGATCAAGCCTGGCACGGCATCCGGATTACTTGCCTGAATGGCGAGGGAGAGATCAATTTCTTGGGACATGTTGACTGTATCGTGTCGGAATATTCACAAAAAGGTCTGCGTGCGTGTGGTAATGTAATATTATAAAATGTCAGTATATATTGAAGGAAGAGGAGTCGCGCTTGAATTCACCTTGAATACGAAGGTAGCGACAATTTGGCTGGGAAGTTTGATGCCTCTTATGTTGGAATAGATTCCAACGTCCAATACAAATAATTTCTCATATTTGGCCCTTGCCAAAACAATTCCACCTTCCACACCCACGCCAATTTTTCAAAAGGGGCTCGTTGCGGTGGTGCGGTGTTACGAAGCAAACTAGAAACATCGCCCAAGACGCAGGCCGCCGCACTGAGGCCGGAGGGGAAAGGCCCGTACCGCCGTGACCGCCGTTGGGACTAGGAACCGGCAGATCCCGTAGTTGATGAATTCTCCGTCGGGCGCAGCGTGGGGGCATCAACTCGCGGGCCGGGGATATTTCGAAGGTTGTCTTCTCCTCCCCGAGAACCTTCCCAAATACTTACAACAACAGCCCTTACGAGAACCAACGCAACGTGCAATCCGCTGAGGAGGATTTTCTGAATGTGTTGACGGAGAACGTGGATTACTTTGTCACAGGGCAAAGGTTTCCGCCCCTGTCGAAATGGGACGTCCTGAGTCCAGACCCATGAGCGATCGGCCAAAGTCACCAGACCTGCGCCAGCGTTGCCCCTGTTGGAAGGCCCACTAAAAGCTTCAGAAGTGACTCTAATCCTAGTTTAGTAGAAATGATCTGTAGTTTTGAATCCAGTCTCTCCAGTCCTCAAATACGCCCCAGAGTATGTACGAAGTACCGAGGTAGCAAGCGAAGGAGCAAATTTTTTCTCTCTCGTCCAGGCAACAGTGTGGAACCGATTTGCGAAGTAAAACTCCTCGAATAAGGTCTTCAACGTTAGTGCGAGAGATCAACACCATCATCCGGCATATCCTAGATGAATGGCGGACCACGGGGGTCGAAAGTAGCGGTCTTATCTTTCTACTTCTAGTGGCTCCCGAGAAGTCCTCGTACTCCGTACCATGTATGACTAGGATCAAGTCTTCCGAGTGTAAGGCGGATTCGGAGACTTGCTCAGCTCCGTATGCGTATCTCCCGTACGGAGTATGTGCGGTGGGGCGATGCAGCAACGTGTTGAAGAACTTTGCACTCGCATGATTCTTATTTCGTAAACCACATCTGTTACTCGTTCCCTGTACTCCCTGTACGGAGTACATCGGGGAACAGGGGAAGGCTCGGTGACCCACCATGTGTCCATGCAGGGGAGCCAGAGAATGGTCCGAGGCATATGTGACCAGACTACGGAGTACCGGTATGGTTTGCTTGGAATGCGAAGGGATCCCGATCCTACTGTGGCTTCAAAGTGCCGACCAGGAAAATAAGATCATTAACGGTTCGTAATGAGAAACGAGGGGGCATATGTTAAGACGTCCTGCAATTCTTGTTAGGGTCAGCCTTCATAACTCAAACACCCGAACGAAATCTCTCTCAGGGAATAGGAGACGATATCGAGATACGTATGAAAACCAGGAGGTGGGCTAGCATTTTGGGGGGCCTCAGGAGGTATATCATCTACTAAACACTCACTTCTCTTTTCTTCTTTCAGACTCATTCCTTAAGCCGTTTTGACGTCCTCCCCCTTAATCCTTGATATCAATCGCCGTCAACATGACAGACGACAAAGGCCCTATGATCATTGCGGTCTGCTGGACCTTCACAGGTCTGGCTCTTCTATTCGTCTCTGGTCGACTTTACGTCAGAGCCTTTCTGCACCATAAACTGTCTAGCGACGATTACTTGATTATTTTCTCTTCAGTATGTCCAAACCATCTCGCCTCTCCGTTCCCATCAAGATGTGACAAGCCCGAAGGCTGGTGCTTATGTTCTGAAAAAGATATGTGCCGTCCTCTCAAACGTTTTGGTCACGATGTCGGTCTATTGGGGTAATGGCAAACACTTCGCGACCCTCGACCTCGAACAGCAGCAGAATACTGTCAAATGGATGATGGCGGCATACGTTCCGGGGATAGAAACTCTCGGATTCCCGAAGCTCGCTGTCATTGCTCTCCTTGTCCGATTACTCGCTCCTCGCCGGTTACACATCTGGATCCTATGGACCATGGGTGGAATATGCTGCATGTCACTTACCGCTATGGTCATGGCGCTGCTCCTACAGTGTACACCTCCCAGAGCTCTTTGGACCTTCTCGATGCCCCACAAGTGTTTACACGTGAGCGTGCTGAAGGGGTTGGCCTTTTGGGCTAGCAGTGAGTTGGACCTCCCTCAACACAGAATTATTGAAGAGTTTGATTGACGGACGTACTGCGTCTAGCATGCTCTGCGTTTCTTGACTTTTACTTGGCAATATACCCAGCCGTAGTGCTGTGGCAGTTGCAGATGCCAAAACAGAAGAAGCTTGCTCTCAGCTGTGCTCTCGGCATGGGTGTCGTGTAAGTATCAACACCGCGTGAGCTTTTTTTTATTTTTTTTTCTTCGGAAGTTGCCTAATGGACAGGAGTAAACTAGATCGGGATGTGTCGGCATTGTCAAGGCCACGGGCGTTCCAACCCTTGCTAGTCAAGACGTTAGCTGTAAGTCATTACACTCGGAGATACAAACGGCCAGACATCATAAAAGACTAATGGATCATGAAGATGACCTATGTGACCCTCTGTACTGGACATCGTGAGTATATTGTGCCTCCTAACTTATGCTTTCCATGTCCCAGCCAGCTAACTATTATCCTTACGGTGCAGTATAGAAGGAAACCTTATCATCATTGCGGCCTGCATCCCGATTCTCCAACCCCTCGTTGAAAAGATCAAGGGCGGCAGCCTCTGGAGCTCGAAAAAGGGCACTACCAAGAATCGCCAATACGCAAACTTCAGCAAGCGAAGCGCTCGGCAGCCGGATCCGATCGAGCTACAGGATAAACCTAAGAAAAAGGTCGACGTATACGGGTTTACGATACACGCGAAAGAGGATAGCGAAGAGAATATTGTCACTGCCGACCTCGACAAGCAGTCTGCGAACAGATCCTGCAGTCGCCAAAGTGTGACATACCACCCAAGCGATAGGATCATAAAGACGGATACCGTTACCGTTACCTTCGACCAGGGAGAGGAAGGGCCAACGTCGGCTGCCACTAGATGGGCTGCTGTCTAAGTTACATGATTACGAGGCTTCGGACTATTTTAGAGTCCAGCCTGAACGATCGAAAAAGAAAAAAACAAATGAGTCGCGTGGTATGCCTGTCCCGCGATTCGTTTATATGTATCAATATATCCTAAAGACGGGCTGGTAGCCAGACCGCCGCTGATTGTACACTTTAACGGGTCGCAAGAAACAGGAACCCCATAGAACTGCATGTAAGTAGGACCTGCTTGAAGTATTGTATCTACCAACTATGCCACTATTAGTTTTGCAGTCTCTCAGGGTACAGAAGAGAAGCGAGGTACCTATCCTAACCGACTTATTGAGGATTACCTATCGATAAACGCGGCCTGCCTTTACTCTAGGAATTCCGGGTGGCTTGCCAAGCCCGAGACGTGACTTTCCAAATCTTTATTGAGGCTGCCCTTCCCTGCTAAGTTGATTCGCGTCGGTTCCTGTCGTGGCGGTGTTGTCATCGATTGTCTCAACCCAACCCATTTGCTGCCGCCGACCCAATGTCGTCATGCAACCACAGGTGTTTTCAAGTCCCGTTTCCCCAGCGCATTCAAGTCAACGCGGGCACGCCTTCAAGTAATCCTCGCAACCGGGCAACACGATGGCCGACACTTGTGGCTCGTTGCTCTCGAAAAATATGGTCTCCTTCATCGATCATCTTGTTTCGTTGCCATACCTGGGTTTGGAGCGCGAGGTCGTTTCCGATTCAACCGATCTAAAACGACCACGCTATTCATGCATATCCTAGCGCCACTCCAGCCCAGAGGCAAAACAAATAGCAAGGCCCTTGTCTTGTCGACTTTCGTGCCCAAAGACCAACTCCCGAATCCACAAGAGGAATCCGCAAAAAAAGAAAAAAAGTCATTCACCTCTCATCCTCAGAGTTAGCTCTCGGTGCCGTTTCTCTCTCACGAAGATCCCGATACCCGATTCCTCAACAAGGCGATCATTCAATCTTTCGGCCTTTAGACCGAGCTAGGTTAAGACCCCCAACAGCCACGACATTATTATGACTTGGCGCCAAGTGTCGCGACGCATCCCATACTTTCTCGTCCAAGTCGAACAACGCCCGCTTCTGGAGCTCAAAGGAGAGGAAGCAGCGCGGCAGCCAGCTGGCGTGCTCAAAGTCGATGACGTAGATGTCGACCGCATACGCGCTGCCAGGTAAGATGAGGAAGTTTTGAAGGTTTAGGTCGCAGTAGCATAGAGAAAGGCCCTCGGACATGAAATCTGCAATAAAACCGGAATTTATCTGCGTAGAGTGGGTGGTTAGCAATACCCTGTTCTCAGGCACGGGCACGGACAGCACGTACCGCAACGTTTGCCTGATTGACGTAGTCCTCGAGGTCTTTGAGGTCCAGGAATTCTCGCGGTGCGTCGGATTCATGTTCTTCGTACTCTTTAGCGAAGGTAAAATTCCTTATTAGTCCTCCCCCAACCGGGCCCGGCCGAGCGTCCAGTGGAGGGGGCAGGTCAACAAGAGCTGCCAGAGCATCGGCGACCCCATATAGTCTGGAATGGTGTTCCCCGTGCTCATAGAGAGCGTCCCTGACGGAGATTCCGGGAATGTACTCCATAGCTATGAAGACATAGCGATAAGAGTGGCCGGCTTCGGCTATTTCGCTTTCGAAGACCCGGTAGATTTCCGGAACTTGAACTCTTTTGTCCCGGCCTATGCCCTCCTGGGTTAGCTGGTGGAAGACGAACGCCTGCGTCCTGGCTTGGGCTCTCATATTGTCCCCATCTAGCGAGTATTTCACCCATAGGAGGGGCGAGTCGGGTGGGAACTGAAACCCCGAGACCGAGGAACCGCAGTTGGACGAGAGATGCCGCCCCGCCGCGGCGACGAGATCTTCCTCAACACCCGCGATTTCCGCTGCCATCTGCTGCCGTGTTAGACACCCTATAACACTGCTCCGGGGACCATTCGTCGGGCTGAGCAGTTGGGGGGTTTCCTGGCAGGGCTCCCTGTGAGTGACAGTCTCTGGAGATGAAGGCTGCTGGATGGTCGGGTTTGGTCTTCTCGCTCTGGGGTGGGGATTCCTTGCGCCAAAAGGTGACCGGAATGTGCAGACGGGCAAGCCATTTTCTTTTTCTTTATCGTTGAGAGGTCGACAGGTAAATTTTGGCAAGGCCGTGGGTAGGTTGAGAGAATGAAGATGAAAATGATGGTCTCCGTTCCTCGATCCTCCTCATGTGCGGTTATGGAACGCGCAGTCGTGCGAATACTCCGAGGTCTTCCCCGGCAGTCCTCCAGTCGCAACGATGAGTGGGGGTAAATACTATGGGACTATTGCCCCTACTGGGCCAGCCATTGGTGGTGGAAGTGACAGTTTGGGTGTTATCTCTCCCCTTTCTATGAGGCCTCGGGCCAAGAGCCAGGTTAGCACTCAGTCCTTCTGCCAGTTTCATCCTCTAGGCTACGTTGGTTGGGCTTGTGATGAATGTTTACCCGCCGCGGCTCTCTGCGGGATGGGTTCGAATCAATTTCACGCAATCGTGGCCCGTAGGTATGTTGCGTGCGGTGAATGGCGGGGCCCGAATCGGACTCTCACCCATTGCGATGGCCAAATTCCCCTAGGCTTATGAGAGGATCATGAACTACAATGGTGTGGACTTGCCCTACAAGAATCTCGATCCGAGCTGGAAGGCGGAAGTAGCCAGCGATTAATCGAGAGGTTGTTTTCTTCTCTATGACAATGCCGTATCGCGAGGAAAATCACTGGAATGCTGGAAGACTGGAATACTGGATGGGAATGGTGAAAATGCTGCTGCTGATGGGAATACATCTTTATGGTCCTTTTCTTCTAATTGGCTGATGCTAAGAAGGGAGTATGTATAACCTTTTGGAGCAGTCTGCGCTCCCGCTGGCCATGTATACTCGTCAAGCCAAAGCTCAGAACAGACGATTGTACCAGGTTAAGCTCTATAATGCCATACTCTTTGACTTCAGTCTCCTCTTACTATCGGCGTTGGAATAGGATGGATTCATGGAAGCAGGCGACATAGAAGATGGGCAGAGTGAAATGTTGAGAATCGTAGCATCCTGCGTCAAATCCGCAAACCTGGCCATTCACGAACTGTAGCTGAAGCACATACATCCATTCTCGCTCATCAGACTGAGCGTGAAGTTCTGATAACTGCGGGTAGAATCATGAGGCCGCAGATGACTGTAGTCCCAGCGAAGCCCTACAATCTTTGTCTAGATGGAACTGCTTCGTTTATACTCGTCCTACCACTTAAATTGGGATATTACTCCAGCTAGACGTGCTGATTGTTATAATACATATAATCTCCACCAGAGCCCCGCCTAAGCCCAATTCTAGCGAGTGACGACGACCGATCCTAGCTTTGAAGCTGTATCGGAAAGAAGAAAAAGAATAAAAGTAAAAAGAATCCTGCTCCAATTTAAGACCAAGACAAATGCGCTCGCTAGAGATCTTCGGGGATCTCGGCCTCTTCGCCACCAAGACCACTACGCGCTTCCCTCTCGGCAGCAATCCTCTTTATTAAATTCTCGTGCTCACTGATAGATGTGCCCTGGATACTGGAAGAAGGCGGTGCCCGTTCGACTACCTTCGGATCCGGATTTGTGAGCCTTGGTGCGGCTGGAGTAACTGCCTTCTTATCCGTGTTCTTGTGACTGGCTGATCTCCACTTAAAACGTGGGAATTTCAGAATGGTTTTGAGTTTCCTAGGGTTTACTTTTCCGTCACTTGATGAAACCGGAACATTCTCAGAACCTACGTTCTCATGGGGAAGCCGTTGGCTTGTTGTTCCTGCTTGCGCAGGTGTTGTGGGGTTAAGGACATGTGCTTGCGCGGTTGGGATAGGCTTGGCCAGCCAATTGGCGTTGCGATGCAGCTGGGAAGGGGATGTCCTCTCCTGATTTGATATGTTGGGAGGGCCGGTCCGCGGTGACCTCGGGGGATGTGTCACCGTTGCAGAGCTGCTGGTTCCTGAATTTGGTAACAGAATTGGTATGTTACCCCCGAGAGTCCATGTTGTCTCCGCGCTCTCGGGAGGTATAACTGTATGTAAATCAGGACGGAGGTGAAACGTCACCTTTGCTAGGTGAGGAGTGACGAACTTCTCCATTTTCTCCAAGTCATCGAATGAGAAGTAGAGGCGGAGAAACTGTCGCGCTCCCCGATCTATCGACATCCACAAGTCCTGACAAGACTGGAAGTGGAGAGCGAGTAGGGCGACCACCAACAATGTTCTCGAGATTGCATCCTGTGTCCCGGGATTCTTCGAAGGGAATAAAGGGATTATTTTGCGGTACTCCAACGCTGAGGCAAGAGCAAGAGACTCGAAGACTTTGCCCAGAATGCTCTCCATGGTCACCTCCCTTCTCCATGGAGATTCTTTGTAGAACTCGCCGGAGATGAGATTTTGCAGTGGCAGGAGGAGTCTGATGAGCTCGCGCTTCCCTCTCTCAATTGGATCCGTGTTGATTACGGGGTCTGCGAAGTGAATGGCAGATGCAGCGGGAAGGTTGTTCCTTGGGGCTGTGATCGCCGAGTCGGTGGATCTTGGATCTCGTTAGCTTCATATGTATGTATAAATCGACGTTTTCTGCCTCGGCAAATGAGATAAACCACTTTGGACCATGCAACCTATCCATGCCTCAAATGAGTTCTCACGATAGTGCCAAGCTGCGTTCGTCCTGATGGTAGAAACAGAGCTTCCTTCGTTCTTAACTTACCTCTCGAGTGACTCTCTAAGCTTTTCTGTACGGCCCATTCGCTTCTCCGTCTTAGGCGCGTCATACGCGGAAGGCGTGCCGCACACGGACGGTACGACGTTCATGTCGTCCATGTCGTTTATGCCGTCCATGTCGTCCATGTCGTCTATGGAAGTCTTTTTGAACATGCAGTCCGTGTCGTCCGTATCTTCCACGTCGTGCATGTTGTACTTATTGTATATGGAAGATTTTTTGCCCCCGGCGTCCATCTCGTGCGTGTCATACGGGTTGTATCTGGAAGATATTCTGTCTAGGGAAGACTTTTGGTCCAACGATGACTTTCTCTCCACAGAAGACTTCCTTCGAGTATACAACCTGGGCGACTCGGGCTCGTGTGGTGAACCCCGGCGCACTGCCCACGACAACTCCTCGGGAGGTGAACCCTGGGGCTTGGCAGAGCTGAGAGGTGAACTCCGGCGCACTGCCCATCCCAACTCCTCGGGAGGTGAACCCCGGGGCTTGGCAGAGCTGAGAGGTGAACCCCGGCGCAGGGCACCCCGGCGCACGGCACCCAACTTCTTGGGAGGTGAACCCCGGGGCTTGGCAGAGCTGGAGGGTGCTATTTTCATCTTGGAGAAGTCGTTGACTCTCAAAGCGCGATACCGCACAGCATTTTCGAAATTTGCTGTCGTCTGGCGGATAATGCTCACTCCGTGCGCCACAGCACTTCCAAGGTTTCTTCCACCTCCGCTCTGTGATGATCCCGGCTGACCGCCCGACTCGGGCTCTGAGCGAGAATGTGACCTATTCTCTCGATGTGGTCCGTCGTGGTCGCGTCGCGACCCAGGGCCAGCATCCTCCCCGCCGGCATTTCCGTGACTTTGACCTCCCCCTTGGTCGTCATCCGAGTCGTCACTGTCATCTCCTCGATCGCCCCCATTCCGATCAGAGACTGTATCAGATTCGTCACCAGATGAGTCTCTGGTCTCGTCATCGGACTCAATCTGTTCAGGATGCCCCTCGATTCGTCGAGCGACATTCCGGTGTCCTCTCGGACGTAGAAGATCCAATTCCCTGCCTTCTCCAGTGGCGCCACGGCCTTCCATTCGATCTCCATCCATTAACAAGTCCTCGCCTATCGGATCCTCATCCACAGTTTCCTCTACAGCAACGAAGCTAGTCCACTTCGACACCAGGGACCACCTGCAACCGAGCTTCTCTCCTTCGCGCCTTACCAGCTCTCTTTCCTCGGCGGAGCCTCTACCGAAAGCGCTAGGTCCTAAGTGGATGTAACCCTCGCCGCGCTCTAGGTCGCCTAGGAGAGCTCGCCCTGCTAATTTATGGATGATGGTATCTGGGGTTGCGGCAACAGTGATGGGAACCTCCAGGGCTTCTTCGTCGCTTCCGGGTCGACTGTAGTTGATCCATAGCGCTCGAGGGACGGCAGATTCACGGTAGTGGTTGAGCAGTATGAGGACCCGATTTCTCATGAAGGGGCTGAGCATGGATATATCATGAGGTGATTGGAGAGCCTCGTAATCCGTGACATTATGGATGTGTACTGCGGAGCGGGAAGTTATTAAAAGTTTAAGATATGGGTTTGTTTGGCAGCTTGAAGCAGTTTCTGACGTACCTTCATCATTTTCGTCAACCCACTTAATCCTAATAGAGCTTGGGAAAACATGACGTTCCTTTGCTGCCTCGAGAATAGCGAGCATTCTACCTTCCCAACCTCCCTGACTCGCCGTTTGAATCACCTCAGCATAGCCTCCACCAGCCTTAGCGATGCCTTCCACCAACTCGTGCGAGACCGCATTTCCTATGCCAAGTGAAAAGAACCGGACGCGACCCGCGGTGTCTTTCCTAGTCTTCTTGACAAACTCGATAGTCTCCTGCAGGTCCCAGATCTGGCCATCCGTCAACACGATCACATCAGTGTTCCCAAAGTCGCCTCGGCTCGCCACCGCCTGCTTCAGCGCGCCGAGAATCATCGTCTCGCCCATATCAGCGCGGAACTGAGTCATGATATGCGCCTCGGCGATTTGGCGGTTAGCTGCGTTATAAGGCTGGGAATGCGGCCAAAGACGCGAGAAGTCAGTCCCGAAACTGCAGATGTTGAAACTGGAGCCCGGCGGGAGTGCTGCCAGGAAGAACTCCATCGCCTTTTTGAGAGCGTCGATTTTGTCCCACATGGATCCGGATCTGTCCGCTATAAAGACGATCTCGCCTCCGGGATACTCCCTGGAAGGCCCGATTAGATACTTCGGCGGAATTGTCAGCATCAGAGCTGACTGGCCTGGGAACTGTGGGTGCTTTTCCAGACACGCAAAGGGCCTCTCTGGAGCCTCTGGAGATGTTGTGCAGATATCCAATGCAAAATCCCGATCTAGGCAGTTTGTATCGTCCGGAAGCCTCACGGTGGCGTACCTCGGGTCTGGTGTTACACTATTGGCGATGAACTCGGCCCATCGTCGACTTCTTGCGACGCCCACCTGGATATCAGAGTTGGTATGGGAAGGACACGTTAGTCTGAGAATATCAGTCGCAGCCAAGATATCTACAGAAATCGATAGGGTAGCTAGACTCGCGCTTCGGTTTATCCAGTGGCCGATCTCACCAGGTGGTGTCCCATACCGAGGAGCAATGTACGTTGGAAGTACAAAAGTCATCCGTTTGAGACCTTGTTTGAGAAGGACAATGAACGATAGCGTGGCCTTGATGTGGGTATCGGCGGGAAGATTCCCCAGTGTCGTCGTGAAAAGTTCTGGAGAATTCTGGTCCAATAATCCCGCTGTGTGGTTTTGCCGAACGGCTTCTTGAAAGGTCTCCCTCGCCGCAGCCTTGGGTTCAACCTTTCCTCTCAGAAGTCTGTCCCTGCCAATGCGACAAGAAAAGTCGACAACGGTACTCCCAGGCGGCAACGGAAACGTGTATCCGGCCTTTGGGATGAGGCTGTTGGTGCTGTTCATGAACAATTGAGTGACTGTGACTTTGGCTGTGTCGTGGGTGATGCTCGCATTCACCGAGACGGACACGGGCGGCAGGAACCCGTCGCTCGGGGCGGACGCATTGTCGGGTGAGACTCCGAGAGTCTCGTCCACCCTGTGCCAGAGACTCTCGGGTTCAACTCGCGGCTGTTGTGGGCTCCATTCTTGTCGACGCCATATATCGGGATCGAGAAACTGGGCATGGGGGTGATGCGGGGGTGGACGCTCCCTCGGGTCCCAGATTATGCCGGGCAGGTTGACCTGGCCCCAAGTCATGTTTCTTCGCCGAAGTGATGCGTGGTAAACTTTTGGGAAACGAAGAAGAGTTGAATGGTCCTAGATCTGTGACAGACCTCGATGTTGCGTTGCGCGTCTTGAGAAATGGCCTTTTGTGTAAGGCGGACCACTGTGGTTGCCTGCCATGGGATGGCAGGGCGAACGACCAGGGCTTGGAAGGATGCAAGGCCTCATAAGTCACGGGAATGAACTCGAACCAATTGTGTCCCATGCTGCTGTTGTCGGAAAATTGCTTTTTTTCCCATTTTTTGAGGTGGTTCCCTGTCTGATCTGCTGCGTGGTATCCCGAGTAGGCAGGCAGATGCCAGCTGAGCTGAGGGTGGCGCAGTAAGCTTTCATTCTGACAAGAAGCTCATATCTTCTGTGGGAGACGCAGCCGACACAGTGGTGGAACGGTACGGCCTCTTTCTCGATGTCAAGTTGATTTACACTATTTACCATGGCATCTCCAGTCTCGATCGGGGACGCCTTGCTGCTAGGCAAGATAGCCTTCAAGCTGGGCCGGGCATTTACGAGCGGTCGAAAATCAGCCCCCGCCGAGTTTCGAGAGGTCGAGAACCAGCTGTATTCTCTAAGTACAGCTCTGTCTGCCCTACAGAAGCCTAGCATCAGCGAACAATTGAACGCAGCTGCGGGGACCGAAGATGTGCTGGCCTCTCCACTCCCGGGTGGTCAGGAAGGTAGCGCCGTTTTCAAGGCAATGCTTGACAACTGTCATGCCACACTGTCTCATTTGGAGAAGATTGTGCAAAAGTATGTGAAGGTGAAAGATGCGACTGACCCATCAGCGCCGGTTTTCAAGAGGTGGAGCAAGAAGCTGGCGACGGATATCAAGAAGATTAGCTGGACTACTGAGGGTGGCGATTTGGCCATGCTTAGGAGCCAGCTTATGGTTCACATCAACAGCATTAACGTTGTCCTTGGGGTGGTGAATAAGTATGGTTCTATTGCGATTCTCCAAGCCGTTTTGCGTGACTAACGTCACTCTAGTGTGCAGATCGGCCGGGTTGAAGGCACACTGACAACTGCTGTACATCTCCTGAGAGAGATCCAAGACTATGTGGCCGATATCCCTCAAAATGCCATAGCTACGACCGGAGAGAGCCAGGTTGTCAGAGGTCCTCCCCTAATGCGGTCTTTTTTTGAATTATACCTAGCTACGAGTAACGGAGAGGAGCTGCTCTGTGAGCATGCGTTGGTGAACTTCGACTGGGAGAAGAGAAATAAAAATAGCGCTCGGGCGCAGAGCGACGCAACGCTCGATGCGAAGCTCTTTACTTGCGGATGCCCATCCATACTAGATTCGGCATCGACATCGCATATGGAGAGACTCAACTCCTTCAGCCGTCAGTTCATCCACGTCATTGTGAAGCGCCGAAAAAAGATTAACGAGCCTTCCTAGTCACTCCGCTCAGCTTCGCCATCAGGCTTGTTGGCCAAGAGCTATCATGGATGATATATAAAGTTTCCGATAGAGATACTGGCAGAAATGTGTCGGTGGTCATCAAGAAGCTATCTCCCACGTGTGAGTTGATTTTAATCCTGGGGATGATACATAGATGCTGACACCACATAGATATGCTGGACTTCGACGAGCTCTTCGTCCAGAAACTGTCCATCTCCTGGGCAAGACGATGGTTATCAAGTCAAGCCATGGGCACCACACTTGCATTCGTGACCACCAACACCGCCGGCGAGCAAGAAGCTCGTCTTTTAAATCTTCTTGGGTCTGTATTCCACCGATTTGCAAGAATCATCAATCCAACGCTAACCAGTGGAAATGACTCTATAGTGACGTCTCTGCAAACTTGCCTTGCGTGGAAACCGTGTCAATTTCCACGATGGGTCGCACTTACAGCCGATCTGACATTGACGACATTCAGATAACGCACTATGTTGCCGCAAATCTAGAAGGCTTCCTTAACGCGGCCGACAAGAATTCGTCTCTCTTCTGGCCGGAGGACTTTGCGGAAGTCGTCATCTACTACGGAGGCAATAGGACCGGCGGTGCGATGGATCTGGACGAAGATGTTGTTAAGACGACTCTCCGATGTGGGTATCCGGAATAGGAACGAGTAACTTGGTGACTTGACTAAATTTAATTCCCAGTGAAATTCAACTCAAAGGTCGAGTGCCGCCATGGGGAGGCCAGCGTCACCTTTCCAAACATTCATTGCGCAAGCACTAGCGCCGATGGAGAGGGATCTGATCTACCCAACGGACAAGTCACGATCACATTTTCAACCCCATCAGGTAAATATTTTGAGCTGCTAGTACAGATATGGCCAAGCTAATGAAGCTCGATAGCTGCTCAGAGCTTCAGCAAGAAAATCCAGCAAATGCGTGTCGAGCTCTCTGTCCTATATTTGCGGCTCCCGAGGTCCAATGAAGTTGTAGTCATGACGCTGTAGGATCCAACTTGACCAAGCAGACCAGGTTAAATTTTCCATCGCTGACCGTTTTCGAATGATACAGACAGACTGGAGGTGTACATACCGAAGAAGTCGCCATGACGGAGGCCGACATCATCATCGTTCAGAATGTGATGGACAAATCATACCGTCTTATCATCACAAGCCATGATGGGAGGACCATCGTAAGCCAGAAACGTGAGTAATCGAGAGAATGTCCAGGTGCTTTATTAGATTTAACTTAGAATTCTCCTGCCTTCTAGTCGCCTCGGACTTCACGGGTACCAGAGGTTCCGGCACCAATTTCAGGTCTCTCACATGGGTGGTTAACGTGCAAGAGGACGGTCGTGTCCGAATTGGCAAATGCCCCAATGGGTTCACTCATCTCGTGCTGTCGGACGTTCGTAGTAAGTATTGTAACAGCAAGGAAGTCTCCATGGCGGTAACTAACATGAATCTCCATAAAGCAAACAGGCTCTTTGAAAAATGGGTGCAAAGCCAGCTCTGGCAAAACGCTCTGCCGACTCGGGGAGTCCCTATGTTGACTGGAAGTAACAGAACTTGACATGTTGCTGCGCGCGTAATATTGATGTTGCTATTGGAGCTAGGATAGAACAGTGCCAAAGGAACCGTCACCCCGCTGCTTCTCGTTCAATGTATTCCACCACTTACTCTACTCTTTTACACTTGTTTGCTGCCTCTACCGCGATCTTGAAATCCTCCAGGAGCGTCTCTGTATCCTCAAGCCCAGCGGCAATCCTGATCTGGGTCGGCCTCAAGCCATACTTCGCAGCCCAGGACAACCTTTTCTTGTAGGTGCACATAGTGTATGCGAATGCGAGGGTAAAGGGGGCACCCAAATGAACGCCTTTGTGAACGTTTAAGTTACTATAGAAAGCTTGCGTTGCAGCCATGTCATCTAGCTCGACGCTGAAGAGGCAACCGTACCCCGGAGTGAATTCGGTCGTCGCGGGACGCATAAAGCGCTTGTAGTACATTCCCGAAGGATTGACGGAAGGATAGTGAACGCTACGAACTGCGCTCTCGGGATCTTCCGCGCAAGAACAAAGATATTGAACGATGGCGCTCGCATTCGTATTCAGCTTCGTTGTGCGAGAGAGGTAATCGCGGCTGTTCCGCTCGATCGCCTCCGCGTCATCGGTGTAGAGCTCCGGAATATAGTATCGATCGAAAAGGGTTTTAAGCTCGCGATATTTCCGGGAGGCAGGGTTGAGGATTGCGCTGCCTGCGATGACGTCTGCGTAGCCGTTGAAAGATTTGGTCATCGAGGTGACGAGAATATCCGCCATGGCTGTAATATCGATATTGGCCCAGCTTCCGATGGTATCGTCAATCCCAAGTACGACGTCGTACTTATCCGCCAGTTCCCGAAGCTTCGTGATATTAGGCGTCACGAGAAGTGGGTTTGCTGGAAATTCAGCCCAGATGGCTTGGACCTTGCGGCCTTGATTCCGTTCCTCTTGGAGAAAGGCATCCAGATGGCTGAGATCCTCTTCGGATCCAAGGCCGAAGAACTTGTATCCGGGACCGAACTCTTCAAACGCCGTGACAGTATTCATGAATGCCATTCCGAAAAGTACACTCGTGCCCTGGTAGCATTTGAGCATGTAAGTGTGGGGCTTATAGATAGAGGCCATGCCGGTCGGGAAGAAATAAACGTCTTCGGCCGAGGACCGCGGCTGCTGGAGAGGGTCCAGCGGCGCTCGTTCGAGGTATGAAACGATCCTCTCCCGCAACACGCGGTGAAATGAGCCATCAAAGCTCGGCCTGGAAGGCACTTCCTCAGCCACGAGTACTTCCTTGAGTTGGTGTAAACGGCTGAGATTGGCTTCTGCAAACCGAGATGAGACGCCCGCGCCAGGAGTGCTCCAGAACCCAGCGACCACTGAGCGTTGATCGAGAGGGAAGATGACGGCATAGAAGAGATCCTTCGCAAAGAAGGCCCGGATCGCGATCTGTTCCGGTGATACGGGCCGTTTGTCGGCACAATTATCGCGCCTACTGGAAGTGGAATACTCGACGCATTCCTTGGCGGATTGGAGTGATGAGAACAGGAAGCATCCCGCATCGGCAATTCCGACTCGCACAAGTACTGCCTCGGCAAGCTAGACGTCATATGAGCCAGAGTTCTCTGGGTGGGGGGATTTTACGATATCGAGCTCACATGGGCAATATCCCGATGGGGTTTCATGCGAGGGTACGCATTTTTGAAGTGAGGAACTACAGAGGCTGAGTCGGTGCCGTATTTCTCGACGGTGTCCCACCCACTACCCATGTGGACGGTCACCGAATGGCGAGGAGCCGGTGGCACTGCTTCGCCGAACTGAGTTGTGAGTTTAGCCGACATTGCCGAGGGTCTGGTTTATGATGGAGGATTGTGGAATTGTAGTAGAAAGAAGATAAAATCGGGAATAATAATGAGGGAGAGGTTGAATGTCGCGTTCACAGGTATTAAAAGATGGATCGTGGGATGTCGGTGGGGCCGGTGTCATCGAACGCCCTACAGGCGCTGAAGCAACCAATCAACTGGCTGCACTGCAGAAATACTTCAACTATCCTGAAAGTCTCTCCTTTAAAGTGTTGAGTGTTGCCGTGGAGCTCGATATCCTGGAATGGCGGAAAAACGAAGGACATAATAAGGAAACTCACGAAGACAGAGGCCGTATCGGAAGTTGGAAAATGGGCGATCCAACCAGTCGGCCGAGGCGTGACAACGAAAAGTCACAGTCGCATTCCATTCTCTCGCCTTTGGATCAGGAAGATGTGCCTAATTCTACCACCTCGACCCCATCCGCCACGCATGTTGAATGCGTTCCTGCAGAGCGATATCCTTCCGGTATCAAGTTCGCTATCATCATGGTTGCTGTCTGTCTGACTTTTACTCTCATTGGCTTGGTAAGATTATCATAACGGCGTTTCTCTCCTGATTAGCACGTTAATTCATTTCTTGTTTATCACACTCTTTTTGTGGCTGATTCCTGAATGTCAATAACTCTCCAGGACAGCTCAATCCTCGCAGTAGCTCTTCCCGCCATCACTCGTTACTTTGGCACGACAGCCGATATTGGATGGTACTTGTCCGTATAGTAGGTAACGTATCACTCCGCCAGGTAAAAGTCGGCTGAAGCTAAGTTGCTCGCATAGTCGACTTATGTCCGGCTCATTTCAACTCTTATTCGGGAAACTCTACAGCCTCTTCCCAGCTAAACGACTAGTCCTCACGAGTCTAGCCATCTTCTTCATAGGAAGCATTCTAAGTGCCGTAGCACCCATGTCTCCGGTGTTCATCGTTGGGAGGGCCATCACCGGCCTAGCAACCGCCGGGGTTACTTCAGGTGCCTTTGCGTCTGTACCTCACTTGATCTTTGCCAGTCAGATGGACACGGAGTTCCGCTAACTAGGGTGTATTAGGATCCTAACACAGGCTACGCCGTTACAAATCCGATCGAAATACGCCGGAATCGGTGCTGCTACTGAGGCGGTGGCTTCTCTTAGCGCTCCACTCATCGGAGGCTTGCTACTTGATCAACTAAGTTGGCGATGGTGTTTCTTTATCGAATTACCTCTTATTGGTGCCATATTCGCCATTGCAACCTTCTCTTTCAGGATAATGAAGCATAAGGACACCACTAGCGGCTACAGCTTCAGGGAAGCCCTACAACTTCTTGACCTCTACGGAATAGCTTCGTTCATACCAGCTTTCACATCGTTAATCTTAGCATTGCAATGGGGCGGAAACAAGTACTCATGGTCGGACTGGCGTGTGCTGGTTCCGTTAGGAGCCTCCGGCGCTTCGATACTAACTTTTGTCTGGCTCCAGCGCCGCCGGGGAGAGCAAGCGACCCTGCCGCCGCGGATATTGCTTCAGCGAAATGTGCTCTTCGGGTTCCTTTTCGCCTGTTGCAATAATGCGGCCTTATCAGTCATTGAGTATTACGTATGTATTCCTCCAACAGACTATCTTTTATATATATATATGATTAACCGACTTGATTCCTAGATGCCCACATTTTTCCAGACTGTCAAGGGGCTCTCCGCTGCCAAGTCGGGCGTGATGGTCCTTCCCACGGGAGCCGGTCTAATTTTATCAGTTCCCTTGGCCGGATTTCTCACCTCTTACTTTGGCTATTACAACCCGTTCATGATCCTAAACAGCATTCTCGGCCCCCTTGCCGCCGGCCTTCTGACAACCATGAACCCGCAGGCCAACTTGTGGAGACTGCTCCTTTACCAAGCATTACTCGGATTTGGCGTGGGAATCGGCTTCCAGGGCCCGCAGGTAGCAGTGCAAACTGTCCTAAACGATGGCGACTCCCAAATTGGCATTGCCATAATTCAGCTTGCCCAGGCTTTAGGGCCTGCCGTCTTCGTTGCAGCGGCACAGACAATCTTCACGAGTAGATTGGTGTCTCGTTTGGAGGGCCTTTCCGGCTGCCAGGGGCTCGCCGGTATCTCTGATCAGGGACTGACAATGCCGGAAGGAAAGGGCGGCGACAAGTGCGAGGCGGTACTGAGCTACAGCAAGGCATTAGCCGAGACCTTCTATCTTCCCGTTGCTCTCGCATGTATGACGATGATAGGAGCCCTCGGAGTGGAATGGCGATCCGTGAGAGGCAAAGAAAGGACGTGATATCGATTAGCTACCGAGGAGACAAACAATATTTGCGAATAGAACTGATCGCTCCCTCATCGCGTGGAAACTCGGACCGTATTCGACGACTATCGAATTTGCCCATTATTAATCTCTTCGATATTGCTCCATCCATACATGTCGGCGCTCCATGTCGCAATGACGAGCGGCTCGTGTCCGCTACAAACAAGCTTAACGAGACGTCTTCCTTGCCTCCACCCAAGGGTACATAGCCTCAGGGTATTAGCACAACAACAACAGTCTGAGAGGGTTGGCGTCCGAGGTATCAACCTCATGTGCCATGCATGTGCCATGCAGACCATGCCGGCCCGGTTAGCCAGTAAGCCCAACTATAATATAGAATTTAGATATATAACCCAGATAAACTTTAGAAATTCTAATAGATAAGGTTGCTAAGACAGGGCTGCTGGCCAGGTAGAGGAACGGTCCGTATTTAATAATAATGGAGCATCGCGGACTTGACTTCAGGAGTTCGGGCCAGGTGTGTGTCGAACTCCTTTCGTAGGCAGGTTTTAGGGTTAACTGAGGTGAAGAGAGCTTGCCGGCAATGATCCTAAAACCGGGCGCTAGAGCCGAGAGATCAGCCGAGTGTTATGGAGAAGTTTGGGGTATAGGTGCGATATCCTCACGGCGGATCGAGGAGTCGAAAGCATTCAACAGCACCTAACGCGTCATATTGTCCAACCTGCTAGATGCCAATGATGCAATCGATCCTCATCTGTGTCAACCAAAGACGATTAATCCCATCCCGGCCAAGACCGAGCTGATGAGAAGACGCTTTTGCAGAACAATGTGTGCCCCCGCATCGGTCTCATCCTCCTTCTCTGTGCCACAGTCGTTACCGAAACATTCCTCATAGCCGACGAACTCGGAATCGGGGGCATGGGCACCCAAGCTTTCAAACGACACAATGTCCTGCTTCCCATCGGATCTCTTGCTTAACGGCGCCAGGCTGACCTCCATGTTCTTTGAGTCGAAGGCCAGGTAAGTGTCCTTCAGGAACATGCTGCCGATGACCCACAACGTAGTGCTGGAGTCGTAGTAAAATGTTTCGAGCTTTTCCGTAGACTGTATACCAAGCAGGCAGTGCTTCGAGAATCCCGTGGCGTCTTTATCAGACGGTCTAAGAAGATGCCACTCCTCAGCGGGCACGACTAAGTCACGCAGGTTGGCAATGAGTCGATAGCCCCCTTCGCCACCAAGCTCCAGGGTGATGCTGCCGTTGAGGCTCGAGGCCCGGTTGCATTCCACTGTCCTAAGCCCAATGTTGTGCCATATGGCGACGTTTGGGTTCATCCGATAAATGGGATCAGCAACGTAGCTGGGTAGGTTGGTAAACGTGAATGTGGGGTCGATGGTTGCGTAGAACGTGCCGCCTTGGCTGGAGTTCACATATTGGATTGGCTCGTCGCTCGATGACTCGCTCCGCCACACAGATGATATATTCGCAAAATAGCCGGGAACAAAAAACTCTCTGCTGTAGGCGCTTGTAGCGGTCAACTTGTCCCGACCAGCAGAGGCCTGGATGCGCTGGAGCTTGCCCTCGTATTTGCTCTTGTCAACAGCGCCGAAGAGAATGACCCCCGTCGTGCCATTGCCCCTTTCCGGGTAGATGCTGAAGGCGGGTGAGCCGAGGACCTTCTGGTTCGCCATTTGATCGAGAATTGCAGTCTTGCCTTCAAAAACATACCCTCCTGTGTGGCCCCAAGGAGTACTCAGGCCGAAGACTCCGGTGTCAAGGTCTGTAAACATAGCGAGGGCCAGGCTTGCGTTTCTTATCTCGCCGTCACCGATGGTGAGCGTCTCTTCCATCATGACGCCGTCAACATCAACATAAGCATAGTCTGTGCCAAATCTGTCCGAGGAGTTGTAGGTAAAAGTGGATGATGCTTCATCATCGAAAGCGCCACTGCTGCAGTCGCGGACATAATTCGTCAGGTTCGGCTCGCTGCTGGGATTACAGAGACCGTCGTATAGAACGTAAATTTCGCTGTGAGAGAGACTAAGGACCACTGATTGAATCTGCGCAGGGGTGCCAACACCAAGTTCCATAGCATAAGGATACCAGGGGATGTTGCCGACGAAAGGGTGGTTCGGATATTCCAAGCGCTGGAATTCCTTTGCAAAGACTTCAAAAGCCTGCGCTTTGGGTGCTGAAAGAGATGCTTGAAAGTGCGCAGCATTGACGCCGGCTGCGAGAAGCAGCGGTATTATAAAACGAGGGTATGCCATCTCAAAGCTTCAGTGGCAGAAGTAGTTCGTAAGCGCAATGGTACTGGTCCATCCATCGAGATCTCCGAGCAGAGGGCATCGACAAAAAGGAGAAAGGGGGGGAGTGGAAAATAATAACAACTGGCTGTTGGATGAAATTGCAATATAAATTGATGCGCTCTACTACCCACTTCTCTGCGTCTTACATCTCCGCATTTAGCAGGTGGTTAAAATGATTAGGCCTGATCGAGGTCGCCAAGCCATTGAGGAGCGGATGTCGACAGGCCACAGGCCAGTGTGCAGCTTGCGGAAGGCCTCGGCTACTAGTTCACCCAGTTGATAACTGGACACCAGGTGGGGAAGAGAAACTGTGTGCAAGACGGGAAACATGGCTGTTCCGAAGATCCAGCGCGCTCTCCCATGGTTCCCAAGGCACGATCTAAGTTTAGTGCTCGACGAAGCTAAGACCTTAATGGTATCAAGTGCAGGGGCAGCTCGAGTCGTAAGATTAGTGGCAAGGAACGGGCCGTTCACCCCGGCCTACCCCCACAGCCAATTATCTAGTACTTCGTACTTCATATGATCTCAGCAATGGGTGTATTATCAGCAACATTGATCGACTCGGATCTCAAGGACAGCGATTCAAGGAGACCTCTGCACGCAGTAACGGAATCAACCACCAATACTGCTAGTAAATGGAACATGGTATTAAATTTGGAAATAAAGCATTAAAGAAAGTACTTGTAAGTGATTACTTCAAAAGGTCTCTGGGGGAAGTCGCAACGCAAAAGACTATCACACCCTGAGCTTAACTAGCCTTCTCATGTCTCACCTATCTTTACCGCAGGTCCTTCTGTGAACTGATCCTGAACAAGTAACAACCTTCTATCGTCCCTCTACAGGTGTCTGAGGTGCTGCCCAGCTAGCAAACCCAATTGCAACGCTGAACCCAGCCGCGCAACCAGGACAACTTTTGGAAATTCCAATGGACAGGGCCAGTGCTGCTGGTCAGGTAGAGATAAGGAATGGCATGATCCATGCTTTGTATGGAGGTATGTTACTCTGGATTGGCTTTGTAGTTCTATTATATTAGACCCATCATCATAGCAGGCAGGGAATTACCTATGGCGGGTACTCCGAACAAGCCACGGTTACTAAGAGACCGGGGGGCTTTAAACTGCGCTTAATGTTA
Source organism: Scedosporium dehoogii (assembly GCA_002812735.1). Classification (NCBI taxonomy): domain Eukaryota; kingdom Fungi; phylum Ascomycota; class Sordariomycetes; order Microascales; family Microascaceae; genus Scedosporium; species Scedosporium dehoogii. The sequence goes on from PGIR01000193.1 coordinate 59,442, forward strand.
CACAACTATGATATAAACAGCTATCCTGCAGCATCATACATCCAGAAAGAAACAAAGGCTTAAGTAGCCAATGGGCACAACTCCGGGAAGCCGCTGCATAAGCACTGTAAGAACTGATAGATGTCAGATCGGTTGGTCAACAGGAAACAATACCGAGAATACACAGCAGGGTTCCCAATAAAATGGGAACTTAAAAGGGTTCGGGGCGGCCCTTATTAGACACACAGTTGACTAAAAAGAGCGGACAAGATGCCGGAGCCTAGTTCTCTGGAATCAGAGCCACGAAGAAAAAACTGCATTGGCGAGGACCGTAAAAGAGGATTGCAAAAGGGTGTAGAACTAACTACTACTACTAAAAAAGGAAAAAAGAAAGAGACTGATCATAAATTATGATATATAGCCAACTATGAAAAGGAGAAGGAAAAGAAGAAACGACGTAAGGATTCTTCTTACTTTCCCCGTCCCTCTCTCTCTTCTCATTCTTGGCATCGCCCCGAGTTTACGGGTTGGTTCCCTGACCATTCTGAGGACTACAATCCGACTCTGGTTGAGGGAGGATGTCGACTATTAGATGGGCTAGAAATGGTCCGTTAGTGACGTATTAAGGCTGTTTATATATATAGTTCCGAGCCTCCGATGATAGAGGGGCCAAATTTTGGTAGTAGCTTATATATAGATAATACATGTGTTACTTCTCGGGACTAAAGTGTCTCATATAGCCAAGGTACATTATAGTAGATATCACCCTTTAGGCGGGTTGATTCAAGATAGATCATTAAGCTTAACGGAATGATTACTCCAGTAAATGTTCTCCAGTGGCCCGACCTCTTTGTTGGGAGTACCAGACCAGCTTCATCGCGATTTGCGGCATTCCACACAGAGACCTGCCAAGCCATCAAGAAATTACACACTCCGATATCACATACGGCGCACCACATGGTTATCCAGCTTCTTGGGCCGTCGTTACTGTTTTTGAGCCGTGTCTGGCCCACCATACCGATCCTGATCCATGGTAACCCCGCAGGTGCGAATCTCGGATCAATTGAGGTTCTCCGCATCCTTACAAACTCCAATTTCCCATCTTCCGCGCCTGATTCCTAATACCACGACCCATCGCTACTCAAAGTGAAAGACCTTCCTCGTTGGGACGAAATGGGACGAAAGCTGGGGCGATGACTTACCCAGGACCCTGGCTGTGGGCCTCGGAAACGGATCAACTCGTCAATTCAACGCCCTCTTTCGCACACGAAGACAGTTTGCAGCTGCCGATATGGACGAGCCTAGTAAACGCCGAGCCGGGTTTTGATATTCCCCCGCACGTAAATCACTGCCTAAGTTGAGGGTGTGAATACAGGCTGAATCGTATGGTAACATTCTTAAATATCCCACGAGCTAGTCGGGTCTCATCCTGGAATAGTAGCGTAGCACCGACCGTGTTGAATAACAATGCTGCCGAGAGCGGAAATTTTCAATTGGGATCAATTCCAGGGGAGAGAGAGACGTGAAGCGGCATGGCTATGGCGAGATGCGAAGTATAAGTTTGGGATAAATATAGAAAGGGACCTCGGCGGCCCAAGAAACAGGACATGCCTCTCACGCAACACAGGGCTCAATCATCCTGAGGGCTTCCCAGCTTCATTCGTTATCTGGTAACGCCCATCCGCACGACAATGCGTGGCTCGTTGTTACTCACATCTCTCGTCGGCCTCGCGGTCGCCGAGGACGACCTGGCTGCCTGGCTACGCTATGCCCGCGTTCCAGGCGCCAAATGCCATCGCAAGAAATTGCCTTCCGCTATAGTCACCCTCAACGCGACTGAGGGGCTGCCCGTCTACACTGCCGGCCAGGAACTGGCCGAAGGCATCAGCAGCATGTTCGGCAAGAAGTTGACCGTTGATGAGTCCGGCACCGATTCCGACGTTCCTACCGTGACTGTAGGCACCGTCGGAGCTTACTCTGAGAGCGGCGGCGATGTCGAAGACCTGCCGGAACTCATTGAAGATGGTTATTATCTCCATATCTCCGGCGGCGATGTCTTGATCCTCGGTCAGAATGAGCGTGGGGCCCTATACGGAACTTTCCAGTACCTTGCGCGTTTGGCTCAGGGCAAAGTGGTGGACGAGTCCTTCGCTTCGAATCCCGACGCCCCTGTCCGATGGATCAACCAATGGGATAATCTTCGCGACGGAGGCACTCACGGAAGCGTGGAGAGAGGCTACGGCGGCGACTCTATTTTCTTCTGGGACGGAAAAATCCGCGATGACCTCACGCGAGCTGGGCAATATGCTCGCCTCTTGGCATCTATCGGCATCAATGCCGTGGTTACCAACAACGTCAACGCCAACGAGACCATCCTTACTCCGGAGAACATGGATGGTCTAGCAAGGATCGCCGACGAGTTCCGCCCCTACGGTGTCCAGCTCGGTCTGGCCCTCAACTTTGCTTCGCCTCAGACTTTGGGTGGTCTGGATTCCTTTGACCCGCTAGATGAGACTGTTATCGATTGGTGGCAGGGCATCACTGATTCCCTCTACGAGAGGATCCCCGACATGGCCGGCTATCTCGTCAAGGCTAACTCCGAGGGCCAGCCTGGACCCATGACCTACAACCGAACTCTCGCGGATGGCGCGAATCTCTTTGCTCGCGTCCTGCAGCCCCACGGCGGTATCATTATGTTCCGCGCTTTCGTCTACGACCACACGAGCTTGAACCAGGACCTTGACTGGAAGGCCGACCGCGCCAACGCCGCCGTTCAGTTCTTCGACGGCCTCGATCCCCAATTCGAGGATAACGTGGTCATTCAGATCAAGTACGGCCCCATCGACTTCCAGGTCCGCGAACCCGTTTCGCCCCTCTTCGCCCACATGCGCGAGACGGGAAGTGCGATCGAATTGCAAATCACCCAGGAATATCTCGGACAGCAGGCTCACTTGGTATACCTCGCTCCTATGTGGAAGGAGCTCCTCGATTTCGACCTCCGGGTCGACGGTGAGGACTCTGCCGTGTCTGATATCATCAATGGAAAGCGGTTCAACAACAAGCTTGGAGGGTACGCTGGTGTTGCCAATGTCGGTCATAATACTACTTGGCTTGGCAGCCACCTTGCCATGTCTAACCTCTACGCCTATGGCAAGCTTGCTTGGGGTCCATCTTCGGAGCCTATCGATATCCTTGAGGAGTGGATCAAGATGACGTTTAGCCACGACCAAGAGGTTATTGATGTCATTACCGAGCTGTCCATGGAATCGTGGCCGGCTTATGAAAATTATACGGGTAACTTGGGCATCCAGACGCTAACCGATATCCTTCTCGGACATTACGGACCCAACCCTGCATCTCAGGATGGCAACCCCTGGGGCCAGTGGACTCGCGCAGATGGAGATACCATTGGCATGGATCGCACAGTATTGAACGGTACCGGAAATGCCGGTCAGTACCCTAAAGAGGTGTTCGAGATGTACGAGGACATTGAGACAACCCCCGATAACCTGTTGCTCTGGTTCCACCACGTCCCCTACACCCAGGTCCTCAAGAGCGGAAAGACCGTTATTCAACACTTTTACGATGCCCACTACGCCGGCAGCGCTGTTGCACAGTCCTTCGTCCCCCGCTGGGAGTCCCTAAAGGCCAAGATCGACGCCGAGCGCTATGAGCACGTGCTCTTCCGCCTCGTCTACCAGGCCGGCCACTCGCTCGTCTGGCGCGACTCCATCAACAACTTCTACTTCAACAAGTCGGGCATTCCGGACGAGGCCGACCGTGTGGGCAACCATCCCCACCGCATTGAGGCCGAGGACATGGAGCTCGACGGATACAGGACTTATCTTGTCAGTCCGTTTGAGGCGGCCAGCGGTTCGCTGTGCATCGTGACGGCGGACAACTCGACCCAGGGCACTGCATCTACGAAACTGGATGTTGAGACAGGTACATATAACGTTGCTGTCAACTACTACGACCAAGCCATTGGTAACTCGACGTGGGAACTCTACCTGGACGAGGAGCTGATCGGCAAGTGGCACGGAGACTTGGAATATGAGCTGGGCCGTGCGCCGTCCCCTTATATTGATGGGCACACTGCGGCACGTATCACATTCAAGGGAGTCAATGTCGAGTCTGGAAGCACTCTACGTATTGTCGGGAAACCTGACGGCGAGGAGCCTGCTCCGGTGGATTACATCTCTATTCTACCCGAGGATGTGATAGATTAGAGAGATAGATGATGAGGCTTGTATTCTTCTTTTATCCTTTTTAATCACTTTTCAAATACAACTTAGTTTGTCAAATTATGGTTAAGAATAATAATGTGTGTATATATATTTTATGCTAAAAAGGAACAAAAAAAAGAAAATTTTGTAGCATTGCTAGGTTTCGATCCTAGGTCCCCTGGGTTATGAGCCCAGTGCTCTACCCCTGAGCTACAATGCTTTGGGTTCTTGTTGGTTCCACAAGGTCCTGGGAGCCTTTTGGGCTGCAACATCTCCTCTCGATAACAAAAAAATAATATCAAAACGCAGAAAGGAGGATGTACAAGAGTTTCTACCTGCTCAGCAGAAATGCTTCAGAATCTCGCAATCTCCGTGCGACTCTTATCAATCAACACGCGCTTCTCTGTTCTGGCAGGATTGTCTCACAAGAGCCCATTTCCTCGTCCTGAAAACTGACAAGGGATCTTGGTCGCTTTGGGGGTTTAGATCGCATGCCAGGGCTATTCGTCTACCATAAGTGCTTGCCAAGGATCAAGGCGACGCCATGATAGAAAACTCGACAGCGCCTGGCCCATCGCCACCGAGTTACGTCCTACAAGTGGGTGAGGTGTGTCGCATTAAGTGGCGTCCGCAGAATAACATCCGCCCTGCCACTGAGGGATTTTAGGCTCTACGTATTCTATGATTTGGGGCTTGAATCGCCACTCCTGTTCACTTAACTCGTGCCTCCTAACAACCCTAAGATGAGCTGCTTTCAAGGACAGCATGAAGGAATTATCATAAGGTCTGGTATCTTTACCTTCTTCACTGAGAAGGAATACGGGAGCTGAATAATAGAGAGGCACAAGGAAATGATATCGCACTGAAGGTCTGCAGGGCTCGGAATATTACCTGCAATGTGACATGGATGGCTTGCCAGGTCAAGCTGGAGAGCTAGGATCCCAGAAGTATAAAAACCCAGAGCCTGGTTCCCCCTGTCGTCCAGCTGCAGGACACCTGACCTGGCGCCCGATACCAATCACGACGGGCAGTGACATAGCATCCGTCCTCTTCGCCCCATGAACCGCATGATGGAACAGGAAGCGGCCGTCGGGATGTGCCACTTCATGGCGTGTCAAGCCAGGTTTCCATCGTCATCCATCAGAGCATTTCTGCACAAAATGTGGCTGGAAATGGCAACGAGCGATTGTACTATCAGTCAATATTGCTGCTGATCTGTGAGCTGCGTGCGTCTTGATACGCTCAACCCCGCCACTCTTTGAATCGCTGGCTGGAAAGAGGCAGGGCTGTTCCTTCGGATGTCTCCTCAAACCGACCGCTCGAAGTAGAACATAAAGTAGAGCGCAGCCCGCTCGTAGTAAAACTTGCTAATGAGAAGCCAAGACACGCCGAAATATGTGATATATTCCCCAGAGCGCTGTCCGTCGCCAAAATATGGGCCAACACTCTTAACTGCAATGCTAGTCTGGCCCTAATAACATCAACCCATTCCCATTGTTCTATAAACATCACCTCCCTTACTTCCATCATGTCTGGCAACCCCGATTTCCCTTCAGACCACATAGACTTTCAAAGCCACGAAAATGACCTCACTCATGAGGAGAAACTGGAGAAAACCCTGACGTTCATCGGCGCATCGGCCGTCAGCCTTCTATGCTATGAGAGCGAAGACATCGTCGCAAACGTCTTGCGTGATGACGACCGGTTCAAGTTGGTCAGGGCACGAGACATTGTGTCCGGCATTTGGCCGGTGGCCAACGTTGCAGCTACAATACAACCAAGCGAAGAAAGACATGCGGTCGCATTATTGGCCTGGTCAAACCGCCTTCAGACGCTCTTTCTAGGATTCCGAGGAACGCAGAGTATGGCCGATGTTCTATCCAACATTAACGTCCTCCAGGCGGCAACGCCGAACTTGGGTTCTCGCTTTCATGCTGGGTTTCTTGCACGGGCTTCTCAATACACCGCGCTGATCGAGCAGCTTGTTAAGGAGTACAAGTTAGTCGTCTGCGGGCACAGCTTAGGGTAAGTGGCACGTTCTGGACAAGTGTAAATCTATCCTTAACACTGAGATCCGCGTGTATCTAGGGGTGCTATGGCCACGATCGCGACATACACTGTCTTGGCCAATGAAGGCAACTTCCGCTCAATAGGAAACGTATGGAATGCGGATGAACGAAGAAGATTGTCTGCCGTGACATTCGGCTCCCCGTCGGCCATGGTTGTCGAGGACCCCGGAACAACCGCAGCGTTGCGAAAAGAGTGGGCAATGAACTTCCACCACATCATCAATCCTGATGATTATGTCCCTTTCGCGCTGAACCACACCGCCCAACTGGCCAAGTCACTCTGGCCTTCCGCAGTCGGGGCCTTCCTAACCGCATTCCCGCAACTAGAACCGTTCAAGAAGCCTCTAACCCTTTTGCTGGAGTATTGGCAGAAGAACAGAGCACAGTTTGCACACTTCGGCTGCATTTACCTGCTGGAGAATAACAATCCTGGCATCAACTGTCGTCAAATCACCATGGAGAGGCACATCCCCAGCACGCCCGATGTTTCCCAAGTCGGCCGTTTCCATCTCATGGAGCATTACGACGACTGCATTCGCAGAATTCTACGTCAAAGGCACCGATTCTACGAGATTGACCCGATTACATCAATAAGCGCCGAGCAATTCTGTCGCCGCTGCTTACCTCTGCCCGAAGCTGTTCATGGATGCAATGGCGCCATTCATGATAATAGGGTCACAGTCTCCATTGCAATCAAATCGCGTCTTGCTCAATTCTTCCTGAAAAAGGTCACATTTAAGGCGAAAGGGACCGAGGTTCAAGTGAACAAGATTTACTTTGCTCTGAAGCCTGATAATCATGATCAGGTGAGTTGTTACAAGATAGCTACAGAGACATTGGCCTGGAGCTGACCCTGCCATTTATCGCGCTAGGTCATTGTAAAAATCGAATATGATATAGATCCCAGCGAGGAGCCCGCGGAGGCACTTGAATTAGTGTATTCTATACAACGAGAATTATGCATCCACGATGTGTTTGGCGGATCCACCGCGCTATCGATTAGCGAGATCAGCAGCACATCTTTACGATACGCGAGCCTGCCAACAACATTCGAGTCTCTTCGCCTTGCCATGATCATCGCTTTCGCTGATCAGATAGCCAAAGTGCAAGGGCTCAAGCTCAACCATGGGGAGACTGATGAGGCGAATCGTGAGAATGCAGGCGTCCTCACCGAGAGGGCAGCATCGATAGCCGAACTGGTGGATAGTATGGTGTCAGCTGCCGTTCCTCATCTCGTTATTAGCCAACTTAAACACGCATTGGGGCTCGTGAAGGAGCTATGGCCCAAATCTACCTGGAATGGGCAGTCCTCTCCTTTGTGGAGTAGACAGATGACTATATCTGGGGAAGAGGCAGTCCCGGGGACTTTTCCAATGGAGCGGCTTAGCCATCGCATTCCTTTGGATTGCCCAGATGAGCTGAGGAGACTGCTATTGGAGATGACGGACGCTCTCCAGGAAAAGGGGCTGCGTGCCTCTTCCCTGTCTCTGCGATTCTGGGAAAGGCAAGGGCAGTGGAAGTTGGCGGATGTATTCCCCGGGGTTACTTCGTTCGCCGAGACCCTGAGGAGATTTGGTCGACAATTTTACGACCGCCCCGTCGACCCCAAGGAACGCATCGATCATGCCGTAAGACAGGCAAATGAAGTATTATCCGTCATACGCTTCTGCCACTTTATCATCCTCACACAGCTCGACGCTCCTTACGACTGGTACTACGAGGGAAAGGAAGACCCTGTTCCTTTCGGAATTTTCGCGGCAGGTTCCGGCCCGCTATTCGCAGCGAGGTCTGCCTCTCAGTACTTGGCGGCCGCTGTTCCAGCCATGGAGGGCACAGTCGGACTCGGATTGGTAGCCCTCACCTCCATTCTCGGCTTCGCAGCTTCAGCTGTAGCCTTCTTTATAGGCGCCGGGGTATACTACAGCTTGCTGCCTCGGAAAGAACTTCTCCAACTCAATTTCGAGAATAAGCTACAAATGAGTCTAGAAGTACTCGGGATTCAGTCTTCGCCTCTGAACAGCATCTTAGAGGCGCCACTTACCGACCATCTTAAAGACGATATGGAGAATGCAGCGAACCCGCAGACTCTGAAGGACTTGCACCAAAGGCTCAAAAAGGGAATCAAAAAGCATCCCGCGGTGAAAACCAACTGGCTCATTGACCCTACTATCTACTGGTCGAAGTGGCTCTTCAATGTGGCCAGGGTTGGACAGTTGCGAGATCTCGTGGCTAGTCAAATTCGAATAGGTGTCGAGGGGCCTACCGAAGCTGGCAAGAGTCAACTGCTTACAACGCTCACGGGTGCTCCCGAAGAGGTCTTTCGGGCTGGTTCTGGGTCAAACTGCCGTACAATGGAGATTCAATTATACAATCCACTCGAGCTCAGTGCGGTTTTCATGGACTGCCCAGGTGCCGACGACAAGGACGAGCGGATCCGAGAAATGGCCTCCGTGTTCCGTGAGATGTTCGGTATTATTATTTTCGTTATCCCATCAGATATCAAATCACGCTCAAAAGCCACAGACGAAGCCCTTCACGAGATTGCAAATTTCCTTCGCGATCACAAAGATCTCCGTCCGGTTCGGATCCTGCTGAGCAAAGCTGATCAACTCAATTTCAACCGCAGCAGGGATGAAGTATTCCCAAACGCACTTTTACAAAGTAAGATAACCGTCATTGAGGAGCTCAAGCGCCTCGGTGAATTGGGTGATGACTTCGTTATTCATTCCAGGCGAGCCTGCGGCGATACTTTTCTCTTAGCTACGGAGACTTTGGAAGATATTGTGCAGCCGTATTCGACATATGCCCAGATGAGCTTGGACGGCACAGCAGCCTTGTCGGACTGTCCGCCTGACGAAGAGCGCATGATTGAGGGACTGTGCCAGTTTCAGAGTCTCTACCGGATGGCCGAAGAGGGCAAGATGTGGGACGTTGAATCTCTACGAGAATGGCTTCGTACGCTCTCGCCGAACAGCGTACCGAATTCAGGGGGTCGTGTATATCACACGAAGTAACGGATTGGGAGGAGTCCGGGAAGGATTTGTCTCGGGTTATCCTGCTTTTTGGTTCATTTTTAACTTGGCCTTCTTCTCCCCCTTCTCCTTCTCTCCTTTTCACTTTTTCGTTCTTTCTTTCGTTTTTTTTTTCTTTCTTCTTTTCTTCTAGAAACAGGAAGGCCATTTTCTTAACTCTTTTCTATCATCTTCTTTCAACAACTGCAAAACATGTCGTAAGACGTAAGATATATAAGTGTTTCTACCTAATATTCAGCAGGCCAATCAAAGGCCAGCCTTGGAATCCCAAAGCCTCAATACAACCTTGTAGCACAGCGAATTGATTGGCTAAGATTATTGACTGGTTGTTGGAAGAGCTGACTCGGCTGCCTATTTTCTTGCGGAGTCCCCAGCTGCGTTCATTCGCACGCTTTATTGAAGTAAACCCTTGTGCCTCACCAGGAACTCGCGTCATTTTAACTCCCCTTCGAGTCTTGGCTGCGTTGTTCTGCCTGGTATTCACTACCCCACCACCCCAAGATTCTTCGACTTTACCATCCTTGGAGACTCAGAACGTTGATTTCCCTTTCCTGTACGGCAACTATCCACTACTTCCACAGGCTAGAATGAGCCTACCATCCACAGAAAACACCCCTCGAAAGAATGCCCCTCCCTTGAGGTCAATTCGAGACCTCACCCTCGTCGAAGCTTGGGACCCAGAAACAAAGAAACTCAAATACCTGACTTTCTACCTAATCACGCCTGGAGACGAAGTCTTCTTTGGCCAGTCTTTCAAAAACAAGAGAGAAATCAGCCTCGAAGAGTACAACGCAGGACTGGAGCACATCCCCGACGAAGAGCTCTACCCAGAAGTCCCCAAGGAGATCAACTTGACGATCGCACCCTTTCACTTGGACGATGTGTCGGCCTTTATCAAACGACCAGGTCTTAACTCCTACGAGACCATGAAGGGAACGGAGTTCATCCCCAAGGAGATCTTGAACGAGACCCTTACTATGGAGGAGATATCTAAGGTTAAGCATCCGAACATTGTCAAATATCACGGCTGTCGTTGAAGCGCGGACGTATCACCGCCATAGTCTTGGAACGGATTGACCAGACTCTGATGGAATATGCTTCCACACCTGCTTTCCAGAAATTGGACAAAGTCAAATTCATCCAAGCTCTCGAGTCAGCTGTCGACACGCTGCATTCCCTTGGTTTCGCACATAACGATATCAACCCTTATAATATCATGGTCAAGAACGAGATGCCTGTCCTGATCGACTTTGGGTCCTGTCAGCCTTTTGGGAAGCGCCTACAGTCGCTCGGGACGCGGGGATGGTGCGAGGAACTCTTCTTTACTTCTGAGAAGAAGCATGATGAATATTCTCTTGGGAAGTTACGAGAATGGATACAAAATCCAGAGACGTGAGTAGTAAGTGGAGCAGAGGATCAATTTATACAGTTTTCTTTGGACCTTTTCAACATGGTTCTTTGATCTGTTGCCAATACCTAGACTAACTGCTTTAGTTTAAAACCCATCCGTCCAGTGAGTCTCTCTAAGTGTGTGTTTAAATCCAGCTACTGTCCGGGAGCTATTATCCCTAGTTTCTCTCTATCAAGCGAGTTTTAACTGTAAAGGAGCTGTGGCCCATGGCTTGTTTCCAATTTATTAGAAAGTGGTTCCCAAGCGATACAACTATTATAGTGCCAACCGTGATTACCTAACCCTAAGACGTGTTATACAAGAGCGAGAAGAGGTAAGATTTCCAGATGGTTTGAGGGAATATATGACCAGCCCGAACAGTCCTCGGTTTCCCGCATTAGTTACTCCCTGCTGAAGGACGACTTAGCAACAGCCCGGGTCTTGGACTGATCTAGAATTTCGAGTTCCTTCACTATTCAATACTCTCATACTCTCATATTCTAAGAATAGGTATGCCCGGATTTCCTGTTTGTCGAGTGCATCAACAAATGACATCCAAGTACCTCCAGAGTTTACACGTCGGGAGGCTGGTTGGTCTATTATTCTATGTATAGCTTCCAAGATTGCTTCATGAGGTGGTCCGTTTCGGAAACTAGCTCACTCTAGGGCAATCGAACGTTGAGGGTCGAACAGCCCGGGAGTGTTGTGACGGGTGGTCAGTTTCCTCCTCGACCTAGGGTCGGATTTAAGATCTTCATGCTGGCCCTGCCTCAAATCCCTTTGTTCTATTCTATTTATTGTTTTCCTATTTTATTACTTTTTTTTGTGCCGGTCTTTTAAAATCTTTACCATATCAGCCGACCAAAACTTACTACAGTTCTGTGTATCCAAAATCAACCCCATATTGCAATTGAGATAAGGGCGATTCGCGACTCCCCTGAAATTGAGTTTCACGTGAACGTTTTTACTGGATGCAGCGAGGACAGGTGCGGATACGGAGCGGATGAATGACGTACAGCCTGTACGACTGGCATTTCTCTTCGTATCTTGAGAAGGTGGCTGATAGCAAATCAAAAGCGAGCCTGGAACACCCTGAACCCAACGAGTGGGCTTTGGTTCGTCCTCTGTGAGGTTTGCATCAAGATTACCCAGTCGAGCATTGTCGGCAGCAGAGCGGGCCTTTGCATGCACCTGCACGAGGGTGCGGTCTTGAACCTTGTAAAGTCCGAAGCTCACATCTGGGATGTGAACGGCGGAGCAGGACCCTTGTTAGCCCCACCATCCACTCTCAAAGCTGCAGGTGACAATGCAACCGGAGTCACAGGATAAGTTTTACGGATCAATAGATGCAACCTGCCCGTCTGAAGGATCGAGACCGGTCGCGTTATCAGGACATCCACTAACTGTCTTCCGTGTTTACTTAGGCGATGATCATGAAGAACCTGTTGCCTTTGAATTCCCCCGCTCGATGCATCATTTGGGTTTTGACCGAGCCAGTCGAGGAGCAGCAAATGCTGGTCTTCAAAATTAAGATTTATGCTAGGGGCGGGAGCCGAGAACAATAAAGACGTCAAATGGGCGTAACCGTCCATCCTCCTCCGAAGTCTCCACGAGGAGAGGTCGAGGTACTCCGTACTCCACTATGTCCGACCGCGAGTAGCGAGTCACCCTTGCGAGAAACATAATTATTAATAAGAGGCCGATTCTGCCGGTGCCGACCGCGCCCTTTCGCCATTGCTGGCCAATCATAGCAGCGGGAATTTGGCCGACAACGGACGGCTGCTATCGGTAAAAAAAAATCTACCCCGGCAGGCGCTACCCATGCACATCAATCGAGGACACCGCCCAGAATGCTGAAGGCATTTTGAAACCTAACAAGAAGATGCTTGGGACTGGAAGCAGTAGTCAAGCCCTGTGAAACGAAGAACGCTAGTCTGCGAAAGCGGAGAAACGAAGCGGGAAAGAGCATGGATGTCAAATTACATAGCAGGAGCCGTTGAGTGGCTTGGTTCGGGGTGGTTGGATTTCGTCACATCCGGTATCCCCCCTGGTACTTCGTACAGCCCAGACTGATCTGTGGCCGAGCGCCGTCCGGGCCGGGGTGGTTGCTACGGCCAGCTTCCGATTGATGGTGCACAGCGACGTTGACGCGATCCCCCTCAGTGGGGGCCTGGTCAAGTCAAGGTGTTGACACATGCGTCGGGCCTCATTGCGAAGGGGAGCGGGAAGTATTTACTACGTCGTATTTATTTCTTTCTCTTTGGTTTGAGTCACAGCCTGCTCGGAGACTCGATCAGTTTGAGGGGGATGTGCCATTTCGCCACTCGTGTAGTCTGCGCGAATGTGCGTGCCAGAGCCCAGAGCCTCTCCACTCTCCACTTCGAAGCACTCCAGTTGAGGCTAGTGCACAATCGGACAATGATGTCCTTGACTTCGTACTTCGTACAATTTTGGGTACTTCTAGGTGGGGTGCAAAATTTCCATTTTAATACTTCGCTAATCCATCCTGGGCGAAATTGTAACTTGGGAACCTTTGCTCCCTCAACTTTTCTTTACTTCTACCTCGAAATTTCCATCTCCATCTCCATGTGTTCCGCGCAACTTTCTTGAGCCGAGTGAACTTCGATTTTCTGTGCTCTGACTCCTTTGACCTACTAAGATAAAACAATTGCTGCTTCGTTCTCCCGTAAAGGCTTTCTCTCGTGAATAGTCGTATCCCTCTCCTCTCCTCTACTTGATCGAGATCTCCTCGTCCCCGTATCCTGCCCACTACCCTCTGCTTGCCTCCCTTAGAGGCACAGCAACTCCCACGATGACCACTTTTTCGCCGCGTCGGGACTCGTCCCCGACGCTGTCCAAGCATCGTTCAAGACGCTCCTCCAAACCGAAGCCCAAGTTGCCCAAGCAGCAGCTCTTCATTCTTGGTGAGTCTCGAAGACAATAAGCTTTGGAACACCTCTGCCCTATCACCTCGTTCGAATGCTCCCGCTGCCCCCATTGCCTCCATTGCTCCCACCCTGCATGAGCCTGGCCGAGATGTCGCTTCCCGATTCGCAAGTTTGCCTGCTTCTTATGCCTCTTCCCGCTTTTTTGGTTCCCATGCTGCATCGATCTCAGCATCACCACATCATCCCGCAGTCGTGGCGAACAAACTCAACCCCGCCATCATATGTGCCTGCCTCTGCCCCTCCATTTGCTCGAACCACCCTGCGCCTCGAATGAACATGGCCAATGCTTCTTAGTCTACTCTCTACTTTACTACAATATTTTACTCTCTTTGTGTTTCTTAATTTTCTTCTTGTGCCGTTGATGGACTTGTCAACAGGATATGACTTTGCCTGGCTTGGTGCAATTGCACTGCTGTCACGGTTTAAGCCGACGCATGTTTCTCATTGAGGTCAAAGCAGCAGGTTCAAAACTTGGCTCGGTTCGGTGAAGCTCGTCCGTTGGAACAAAATGTGGTCGGCAGCTCTACGGGTACCCAAAGCATTCATCCCTCCATATATAACCCAATCTAGATTTACTTAAATATGGACTCGCTAACTGTTAGTCTTGCCGTGCAGCCGTCGCCCGATTCGCGGAGCCCCTCGCTCTACTATCCGTATTCCCTTACCTCCCTGAGATGATCAAGGGGTTTGGCGTCCCCGACAATGACGTTGCATACTGGGCCGGAATCACCTCCGCCGTCTTCTCCTTCGCTCAGAGCCTCACGGCTGTGCCCTGGGGGAGGGCATCCGATAATATTGGCCGCAAACCTACCATCATCATCGGCTTGTTCAGTACCATGATTTGCTTCTTAATATGGGGCATCGTCGACAGTCTACCCATGGCTATCTTTGTCCGCGCCATCCAAGGTGGTGGTAATGGAAACGGTAAGCTTTCCCCCGTCCCCCTCTGCCTGTCCCTCTGCTTTTCTCTTGCAATATCCTTCAAAGGTGGGGCGTTAACACGCGCGAATTAGTCGGCATTCTAAGAACTATGGTCGCGGAAATGGTCCCCGAGAGGGAACTCCAACCCGTAGCCTTCTCCATCATGCCCCTCGTCTGGTCGGTAGGCTCCGTCTTCGGCCCCGCCTTCGGAGGTTTCTTCGCCAACCCGGCCAAGCGATTCCCCGCGTTGTTCGGCGGCAATTCCTTCTGGGAGAAATACCCCTTCGCGCTACCCAACTTCCTCGCCGCCATCGTATTCCTGTTCTCCATGTCCATCGCCACGCTATTCCTCAAGGAAACCCTCGAGCATAGACGCCACCACGAGGACTGGGGTCTGAAACTCGGCAAGAGGCTTTCGCGGGCTATCAAGGGACGGCGCCAACGACGTGCTTCCTTCATCGATGGGGAGGCTACCGCTCCTCTTGTTGCTGCGCATCACCATGAGCACGGTCCTGCCCACGTGGGGAAATACCGCCCGGGTATGAAGGAGGTGTTTACGACGCAGTCGAGTATCGGGTTGCTCGCTTATACGTTTTTGGCTCTGCATTCGGTGGCGTACGATCAGGTCCTGCCCGTGTTCCTCAATTACCCTCCCGTGGAGTACACGCCGGAGAACACCAGGTTGCCGTTCTTCTTCACCGGTGGGTTCGGCATCGAATCTAACACCATCGGAACCATCTTCACCGTTTATGGTGTCGCCTGCGGCTTCATCCAGTTTGTCATCTTCCCTCCTCTTTGCAAGAAGTTTGGTGCCCTGCGGTGTTTCCGCGCTTGCTGTAAGTACTCGAACCCCCCTTTTCTCAGCAAAGTGCGACTTGCGACCGAAAAAAAAAAACTAACCCCCTCACCAGGCCTCCTCTTCCCCGTAGTCTACATCTTCACCCCCTTCACCGTCCTCATCGCCAACCCCCACCTCCGCTACACCGCCCTCCTCACCATCATGTGCATCAAAGCCTTCGCCGTCATCATCGGCTTCCCCTGCATGACCATCCTCCTCACAAACTCCTGCTCCTCCCTCTCCATCCTCGGCACCCTCAACGGCTTCGCCACCACCTTCAGCGCCATCGGCCGCGCCGTCGGTCCCGCATTCGCCGGCGCCGCCTTCTCCTGGGGCGTCGGCCGCGGCTACGTCTCGGCTTCGTGGTGGTTGCTTTCCGTCGTTGCTTTGGTCGGGGCTATTCCCGCTTGGTATCTCGTTGAGGGGGATGGGCCGAGTAGGTCGAGTGAGTGCAGTGATGATGAGGATGAGGAGGATGAGGATGGGAGCGCGACAGCTACGGAGGTTGTCGGGAGTGATGAGGAGGATGAGTCGGCGTATGTGGCGGATTATGATGATGGGGATGTTGGGGAGCAGGATGATGTTTTGCCGCTTTTGAAGCATGAGGAGCGTGGTGGTAGTCCCTATCGCTCTACCCACTAGGCGCTTTTCGGAAGCTGTCGTGGGATTTCGAATGCTGTTTTATGCCATCTTGCTCTCTGACTTGTTGGGGAAAACATTCTCACGTCCCCATTCTTTTCTGCACAGCGACAAAACGTTTAGCATCCGATGGATGTTTTCGGAGTTTCAGGTTTGGGTCCACGAAACCATAAAAGTTTGCGTTTTCTTTTTTTTTTTTTTTTTTTTTTTTTTT
>PGIR01000194.1:0-75602 GCA_002812735.1 Scedosporium dehoogii
CACCCCCCCCCCCCCCCCCCCCCCCCAAAAAAAAAAAAACCCCCAAAAAGGCTAGGCAGACCTTAGATCTCATTCGACACCCCGAAGATCCCCGAGAATGGGTCCCAGTCAGGGTCGGTGTGTCTCTCATACTCCATCCGATTTGAAACCCAGGTAGCGTTCTCCTTCCCGTACTTTTCCTCGATGAAAGCGAGCGTGACATCTATGCCCGCCGAAATGCCCGACGACGTCCAGATATTCCCGTCAACGACCCAACGAGCCTGCGGCACCCACTCCGTGTTCGGACCGTAGGCGACGGTAGAGTTCCACTGCGCCTTGTTGGTCGTCGCGCGCTGTCCATCCAGCAGGCCGGCCCGGGCCGCCAGCGCAGCGCCGGTACATACTGTGATGAGGTACTGAAGCTTAGGGTACGCGTTGGCGAGGTAAGAAATTGTGGCGTTGATATTCGGCGATCGGATGCCCAAACCACCGGGAATGATGAGGACATCAAGGTCGTCGGGAGCCGTTTCGAGAGTGTGCGTCGGTGGGAGCGTTGGCCACTAAGGATTTCCCCAGTTAGCCTCCGCTTGCCTTCATCCAACTACGTCCTAGCATGAAGCTGATGTCCCAGAAATACACGAAACTCACAAAAGTCGAGTTGAAGGGATTCATGGACGCCATCGCCGGCTTCGACGTGACCGGATCCATCGTCTCCGAGATGAGAAACATTTCGAGATGGCGCGCCCGCGACAGCATATTCAGCGCCTCAAGAGGCCCGAAAACGTCGAGGATCTCAAAGGCCTGGAATAGAATGACGCCGAACTTCACTGGCGGTGGCGGCTTCGGCTGTGCGTTACCTGGGCATTGTTAGATATACTGGCGATTTGTGTTGAACTGGAAGATTTCGCACATGATCTTTCGACTCGGCGACCGAAAGAACCTTGAAGGCAACTAAGCCCCAGAAGAAGTAAGGCCGGTCGGATTAGCATGATGAGAATCTTCAAAGGACACGAATAGGATGAAGAGGGAGGAGATGCTCTGGAAATCAGCAACAAATAATAAGCAGACCGGGAGAAGACGTCATTGCGGATGAGGGAGCTTCTGTATTTTATGCGACTCTTCAAACTTCCGCCTCTCGACAAGCTTTCCCGGAATTGGTGGAGATTCGTCCCAAAAGTGCGGGTTGAGTTCTGTCGAAATGTGCGCAAACTGCCGCATCTGCTCCACACCCGACCTATGACATCTCACCTCATGCCCGGTTTTGGTTTGGCGTGTTGAAGCCCAAATTGCTTACCCCTGCACAGTCTCCCCGTGATGCAGGGACTTGAGGCGATTCGTGAGTTGCAATATTGGCGCAATCTAGAGGAGCAGAGGTGGACAGTTCCTCAAGATGAACATGCGATTATAAAGAAGGAGAGCTAATGTGGATAGACCCTGATGGGCAAGGTTACACTGGGTCTAAGGAGGGATTAAAGTCAAAGAAACAAACTTGTGCCATAAGAACGTCGCTCATTATCACGCCGCAATGGCATTCTTGCCCATGCCTCTGGTTTAGCTGATTAGTCTATTTACCTAAGGATTACCTATCCGTCGACTTTCCTTGGGGGAACCGGGCTTGGTGGTAAACTAGAGGCTGCCAGGAGCACCGCATCGCAAGAGAAAGTATTCAACAACGGACATGGAGTTTCCATACACTCGTATCTATGATATTCGCTTTAGCTCGGTATCGACAGTTGTCCTGCATCGTTAAGAAGGAGAAGGGGCAGTCTCCGGGTTTTTGGACATAAAGCCATGCTCAACGAACTGTTCTCGAGATCAGTCTCTAGGGATATTTCATAAAAATTATTGGAATCTATTCTAAAATAGGCGGCAACGTTTTACCCAGCTAACGAGCTGCAACAGTCAATACAAGCATGGCGCCCCCTCCTCATTATTGGATAAAATGCATCCTGAATTTCGCCCAAGATTCCGGTCTAACCTCTAACCTCCCACCTCCAGTGACAGCCACTTTTCCCTCTCACAAGCACTGGATGCCAAGCATCTTCTCGCTCTCAGCCCACAGTCTCCGAGCCGCATCAAGATCTCTAGTGTGCGGCGCCATCCTCTCCTCCGCAAGCTGGCAGTCCGACAAAAACTTAGGCGCGCTAGTAATGTCACCCTCAGCCAACTTGGGATCGAAAGCAGCGACCAGGGTGGTAGCGGCACCCTGGTCCAGCGTCTTCCACACACCGCTGGGGGCTGTACCATCCAGCGTGGAGCGAGCCTGGTCGTCCAGGCTGCGGGAGAGACCTGTGTTGATAGTTCCAGGGTGGATGGACAGAGCGAACACGTCATCGCCCTTTGCCTGAAGACGACGGGTCAATTCGAACGCGTGGTAGATGTTTGCCGTTTTGCTTTGGCCGTAGCCCAAGAATCCCGGATAATCGCCATTGACCTGGAGGAAACCAGCAGGGAGAGGCTTGGGGGGCTGTTCCGACTCGGGAACACCCTCGTACATGTCCTTTTCGAAAGCGTAGTCGCTAAAACGAATAGGCGAGAGGCGATGTCCGAGACTGCTCACGTTGACGATGCGCACGCTTCCCTTGTCCCCTCCCCGCGAGGCGGCAGCGGTGATCTTGGGCAGGAGCAGCGACGTAAAGAGGAACGTCCCGACGTGGTTGGTAAAGAGCTGCAGGTCGACCGTAATTCCGCCGGGGGTAACCACGGGGCTACGGCTCTGCTGTGTGATGCCGGCATTGTTGATGAGGACGTCGATGATGTCCACGAGAGATGCGATTTGGGCGGCGGCGTTTTTGATGGAGTCGATGGAGGAGAGGTCGAGGATGACGGTGCTGATGGAAACTGAGGGGAATTTCTCCTTTATTTCGGCGACTACGGTGGAAAGGTTGGATTGGTTGCGCGAGGCGAGGATGAGCGATGCGGGTTGTTGGGAGGCGATGGCAGTGGCGGTTGCTGCGCCGATGCCGCCGGGGCTCACTCCGGTGACGACGACTATTTTTGCGATGTTTGGTTAGTATTTCTTCTTTTTCTTCCCATTCATCTGAGAGAAATTTAAAGAATTCAATGGACTTCTTACCATTCCTGCCCTTGATTTGAGCCTTGAAGGCGTCAGCAACTTCTGTCGCCGTCGTGGTGGCACTGAACTCAGCGTGGGACGTCATTGTGAATTCTCGCGAACACTTAGGAAAAAAATATTCAGCCGAGTGAGGGGGAAAATAATAATAAAAAATGTACTAGGCCTTTTTACCCGGAACCAGGAACAGAAAAAAATCAAGGGTCTCTTATTACTTCCACCCGCATGAAGACATGAAGGAGGTGGGCAAATGCACGAAGTCTTTATGAGGCGACAAACTCCACGCGGAGACCCCACGTAAATTTGACTGCCAGGAACATGGGAATAACGAGAAGCAAGCCAATAAGGCAGATTCCGGGGTTCTTGGCCGGTGCCGTAGGAACCATGAATCCGATGGAGGCGGGGTGTGGGGAAGTTGGGGTAGAGTCTAGACTAGCAAAATCGGGCAGGCAATTTACACCACAGGCCCGGACTAGCCAGTGCCAAGGAGAGCCAAAGATGGCAAGTGATGAAACGGTGGGAAATGGCGGGGTGCTCGAAAGCGAGCAGAGGCTGAACGGAGAGCCATAAAGGGGGGCTCGGCATCAAGAGCCGTGAGGGGAGAAGCGGGGAGAGTGGGATGATGGCATTTCTGCAGACTCCGGCAACCAGGAACGCTGAGTGCTATCGTGTCTGGGCAGAGAGTATTTGATTTGCAATTCTTCTCTCCGCGGAAGGTGTGATTTCTTAGCATCGTCTCTTTATCCATCCCATCTCATCCCTCCGTCCTCCCTACACTCTTCCTTACTCTCTCCGCCTCTCCCACTTGCATACAAGCTCTGTCGCAGTCTCAATCCAATCAATCCAATTCTGCTCCTGTGAAGTTCAACCCTCTCCCGACATGTCCACCACCAAGACCGGCATCAAAGTCATCGTCGTCGGCGCCGGCTTCGGCGGCCTCACCGCAGCCATCGAATGCCAACGCCAAGGCCACGACGTCGAAATCTACGAAAACTTCCCCCAGCTCAAGGTCCTCGGCGACATCATCTCCTTCGGCGCCAACGCCGGCCGCATCTTCTACCGCTGGGGCGACGGCGAGGTCGTCAGCCGCCTCAAGCCGCTGTGCATCGACCTAAAGGACTACGGCTTCCGCATCCACAAGTATGACACGGGAGAGGTCGTGTACCATCAACCGAGCGCTCCGGATACGCCTACTGCGCCGCCTATGCATGGACATCGGGGTGAGCTGCACAAGGTTATTTTCGATTATGCGAGGGATGATTTGAAGATTCCGATTCACTTGGATAGCCCCGTTACGGAGTATTTTGAGGACGAGAACCAGGCTGGTATTGTTTTGAAGAACGGGAAGAGGGTGAGTTGATTGGCGCGACAGAAACGGCCTATTGTAAGGGATGATTTATTCTGACATTTTCTTTCTCTCCCCTAGGTGACTGCCGACATGGTCATCGGATCCGACGGTGTGCGCTCCAAGGCCAGAGAATTGGTCCTCGGATACTTCGACAAGCCCAAGAGCAGCGGCTACGCCGTGTGGCGTGCGTGGTGAGTAGATCGATTCTCTCGCATTTCTTTCTCATATCAAATGCTGAGACAGCGTCTCGACAAACAGGTTCCCCGCCACCGAAATGGCCAAAGACCCCCGCACCAAAGAATTCTGCGAACACGGCGACACCTTCAACGGCTGGATCGGCCAAGACGTACACTTCCTCTTCTCCACCATCAAGGGCGGCAAGAACTGCTCCTGGGTCCTCACCCACAAGGATGAGCACGACATCGACGAGTCCTGGTCGTTCCCCGGAAAGCTCGAAGAGGTCAAGGAGGTCCTCAAGGAGTGGGACCCGCTCTGCACGGCCATCATCGAGAAGACGCCGCCCACGGCGCTCGTCGACTGGAAGCTCGTGTACAGAGATCCTCTGCCTACTTGGATCAGCAAGCATGCGCGCATTGCGTTGCTGGGCGATTCGGCGCATCCGTTCTTGCCTACTAGTGCGCAGGGGGCGACGCAGTCTATGGAGGATGGTGTTACGGTGGCCGTGTGCTTGAAGAGGGCTGGGAGGGCGAACGTACAGGCTGCTGTCAGGACCTATCAGGATCTCAGGTGAGTCAAAAAGGAGAAGAAAAAGAAATGAATCCCGACACACTAATTTGGCCTCCTTTCCTTCCAGGTACGAACGCGTCCGCAAGGTCCAAAAGACGGGCGAAACCACCCGCGACCTCTGGCACAAGACCGACTGGGCCAAGGTCAGGGAGAACCCGTCCAGCATCGCCTTCCCCCGCGAGGACTGGATCCACGGCTTCGACGCCGAGAAGTACGCCGAGGACAACTTCGCGGAAGCCTTCAAGGCGCAGACCGAGGGCGCCGCGTCGAAGCCCGAGACGCCACTGGGTATGGCTGCCAACGCGTCGCCCGCTGTGGTTGCGTAGAGAGGCTAACGTCGTCTTCTCTGGGATTTGTACTTTGTCATTATTAGGGTCTGCTTTTAAGAGTCGTTTATAAATTAGAATAGCGCAGGGACTGCATATATCTAGACTTATGAATATCACGTTTTGATTTTTCCACTTATCTTTATGAACCCGACTTCTCGTCTCCATCGTGCATGCTAACCAACGCTTCCATTCCAGTGCAATATGGCAGACCACAAACCCTCAACTTCTACTCTCAATCGAAATAAAATTATGAATATCCTGGCTCCCGGCTCATGTACCCCAACTTTCTTGACCAAAGAGAGCCATTGGCCAGACGTGACATCTGCGGAGTTCACGGTGGAGGCTTGGAGACCCGGAAAATAAACTGCCGATTCGGAGAGTGCATGACAAAAGCATTATAAATTCACTAGCGTATTTATACTGCAGGAGAAACGAAACCAACATCCTTCCCACATTTTCACGCATCATCGATCCTAATCATGACACTCTTGGTCTCGAGGAAGTTGTCCATGCTGTGGAGCCACCCCTCTCTGCCCTGCCCCGACATCTTGTACCCTCCAAACGGCAGATCTCGTCCGGTCGCAGGACTGGTGGAGTTAACGCCGACGTAGCCAGACTCGAGAGCCTTGGCCACTCTGAGAGCCCTGTCGATGTTCTTGGTGTACACGGAGGCGTACAACCCGTACTGGGTGTCGTTGGCCTTCTTAACGGCCTCTTCTTCCGTCTTGAAGGTGTTGATGTTGACGACGGGACCAAAAACCTCCTCCTTCATGATGCGCGCATCCTCGGGCGTCTCGAGGAACACGGTAGGCTCGACGAAGAAGCCACCGGTCGACTCGAGGTTCCCCTTACCGCCGAGAGCGAGCGACCCAGCCTTCTTGCCCTCCTCGATGAAGTTGAGGACGTTCTTGTACTGAATCTCGTCGGCCTGCGGTCCATGATTGACATCCTTCTCGACGGGGTTGCCAGCCTTGACAGCGGCGAACTTTTGCTTAAAGACCTCGACGAACTGCGACGCAATGTTCTCCTGCACGTAGATGCGCGAGTTGGCCATGCAGACCTGGCCACTGTTCCACTGGATGGAATGCATCGTCTCGGCGACTGCCCTATCGAGGTTCGCGTCGTCGAAGATGATGGCAGGCGACTTGCCGCCGAGCTCGAGGATGACCTTCTTCAAGTTCGTCTTCGCGGCGACTTCCTGGATCAGGCGACCGGTACGCCCAGAACCGGTGAAGGAAAGTACGCGAACGTCCATGTGTGCCGATAGCGCGGCCCCAGAGGGCACTCCGTGACCCGAGATGACGTTGAAGACGCCCGGAGGGAACCCAGCCTCGTGAATGAGCTCGGCAACCCTAGCGGACGCAAGGGGTGCCTTCTCGCTCGACTTGAGAACCACGGTATTACCCGTGATCAACGCCGGCGCCGACTTCCCTGCAAAAAACACAAGAGGCACATTCCACGGGATAATAGCACCCACAACACCATACGGCTGCCTCAGCGTCATGTTCACGTAACCGGGGGTGTTCAAGCTCGCCTGGCCCTGGACCTGGGCCCACGCCTCGGAGTAGTGGTCATAACTGCCCGCGGCCGCGAACCCGTCAATGTACTCCGTCACGGGGCGGCCCATGGAGCTGGCCTCGAGATGGGCCAGCTCGTCGTTGTGCTGGCGGATGAGGGCGGCGAGCTTCTTGAGGTAGGAGCCGCGCTTGGCGGGGTCGAGGGCGGACCATGACGGGAAAGCGGCTTTTGCGGCTGCGACGGCGGCGTTGACGTCGTCTTCGGTGGCCTCGGGGACTGTGATGGGGTACGGAGATTAGAGGTTAGCTGGGGGAGGACTGTCCCGTTGGAAGCGGGGTCAATTGGGAAAACAATGAATTTGAGGAGCGGCTTTGGGTGGCGCGCAAAAGAGTCATCGTACAACAGAAGAAGAGGAAGAGCAAGGGCAAATGTCGATGGAAAAATAACCGCGATAATTCAATTCGATGTCCAAGGGAGGTGACAATTGGATTTGATACGTACCATCAGCGACCTTTTCGCGTGTGGCAGGGTTGAAAATGGAGAAGGTGGCTTTGTCTGAGGCTTCGACCAACTGGAAAGGGCGCGTCGTTAGTCTCAAGGCGCAGACAGACAGCAATTGGCTTCCAGGGAAGTTCCACTCCGAGCACCAATCGCTGTCTAATCTAGAGTCCGAGGTGTGGGGATGTCTTACCTGGCCGTTGATCAGCATGCGAGGCTGGAACTGCGTCATGGCTACTTGCGGAGTGAGAAAGGGTGGGTGGGCAAGAGATTCTTGGAAGATGGCAACTGGCTAGACCAGAAGCAGAAATGCAGTCCGAACTTAAGAAAGATAAGTGATACCAAGGTTTACGAGATCTCGGTGGAGTGCAGACAAAAGGGGACACGATGATTGAATAGACAACAGGCTCTGAAGTCTGAACTGATGAGGGGTCAATGTTGTCGATGGAGTAGCGTAGGGCTTTTCTACAAACCAGGGTCCGGGTTTAGCCTGCGGGGTTACCGGCAACAGATCAAGACTCCGGAATGCAGTGATTGATGCCTCGTTAAGATCCTCCCTCAATCCCCAGCGCCGCTGCACTACCCGGAACGAACTCGGATGCTGGCAGATAAGAAATCTAGCGGTACTTGGCACTTCGCGATTGCATCTGGTTGGCCCCGACCTTCCCCGTTCCTTCCCCGCACGGCAAAACCCAGGGTCCACAAGGTCCCCACCAAGTCCCCACTTCGCACCTCTTGGTCCTTCCCCGGCAGTTGCGAACCGAGCTCGAGAAGAGGTGCTCGCCCCTTCGCGCTTTCCTAGGAACTTGGTCGGGGAAATCACATGAAAGCCTGTAGGGGACCTAATCCGGTAGGCGCTGTGGGGACTCCGAACTATCTCCAGCAAGCCCATCCAACCGGGGAGAGAGAATCGGTGAGCTACCAGCAAACTTACGAATCACGGACACAGAGCCTTGATGATCAATCAAGGATACGCAAGATCCCAGGGCAATGGACCCCACGCGCACTAGTGTACATACACCATGAGCTCTGGAGCTATTGACCAAGCTAGCCATGTGCGGCGCAGCTTGCCCATGCCAATGCCCACCAATTGACTCGCCTCCATTTTCCCCAGCTTCCCCAGAGTTCCCCAGATTCTTATTCTCAGATCCAGATTCCCTCCACTCGGGATGACTCTAAATCCGAATGCCTACTCTCCACCGGCGCTGGAAATCTTCTGAAACGGCATTTAACCAAAACAAAATCGCCAAGCGATCAACTTCAATCGGGCTGGCTCCTTTCTTGATCGTATAATTGAAAGTAATTCACAATGACGATGCCATCAGTATCACCCAAGCCGGCCCAGACCGGCTCCGACCGGCCAGCGAGGCGGCGGACAGCCATGAGCTGCGACCGCTGCAAGAGCAGAAAGACCAAGGTGAGCACCCATCGTCGAGATTGATGACGGCTTCCCAGCATTTTTTTTTTTCATCAGCCCATTTAGCTAACAGACGCAGTGTGTCGATCCTAGTATGTTCTAGTTGAGCGAAACCAAAATCTGCGAGTTTTACTGACCGTCAGCAGTCCCCGGTCCATGCCATTTCTGCGCCAGCATCGGCGCCCCTTGTCACCTCGACGCATCGCGAAGGAGGCAGCGCCCGTATTACCGGGTCTCAGAGGAAGAATTCCGCTACATGATGCGAATCCTCGAGCACTTTGTGCCCAATACAGAGTTCAACCTACACACTCTCAAGGCCCTCGCCGAGTCGTTGACTTCCACCGGCTCCGGCAGTTCACAGGCTTCGCCGAGGAACGACACAGCTGTGGTTTCGGTGAATGGAAACTCACCCGGCTATCTTCAGCCAGTAGGAACGCCGAAAGACGGACCTGATATCATTGTGGATGAGATTGAAGAGCTACACAAGGAGCTCGGGTGGCTGCGCATTGACTCGAACGGGGTGTATAGTATGTGTTCCCCCGTGAAATTCACGGATACTCACCAAATAGAGGCCCGAATCGTTAATGGTATCTCTAGGACACGTCGGCGCAAACTCGACATATCTCTTCCTCGACGCCGTGCGGTCCTTAAAACGGCCGCGCCTCAGCGCTTCTTCCCCAAAGAGTGAAGTGCTGGCTCCTCTCAGCGCCGCCGAGGCCTGCCCTCCCCTCACGCCCGAGACGACCCATCGCATAAAACCTCCCAGACAAATAAACCTGCCTCGGCGAGACCTCTGCGACGGCTGCATCGCCCGATTCTTCCGAGAGATTCAGTCTGTCTACTGGTTCTTTTCGGCTGAGCAGCTGCACGCTCGTCTCGATCGGATATATGCTGGGGATTCGGCGGCGGCTACTCCCGCGACGCTCTGTGCTTTGTATGCCATATTTGCCATGACGTGCGAAACACAGATGCAAAAGGAGACTCCCGGTCTTGATACGAGGCCATCCCTTCGATATCTTGCCTTATCCAAGGCGTTGGTGCCGGCGCTGTGCGATAGCGGTGATATTGATAGTCTCAGGGCCTTGTGTCTTTTGGTAAGTTTATAACTTATTCTCCACTGGTTTCCTATCGTCTAATACGGCCATACCTTCCTAGGCTCTGGCGCTTTCGAGCTCAATGTTTGGCAACACCGCATACATCTATGTCGGATCCGCTGCTAGGATCGCCTTTACCCTAGGCCTGCACACGAAAGGCGACATCAGCGCTCGTCACAGTCTTCACAAGCAGGTAGACTTGCGATTATTCTGCTCGCTATACCTACTCGACCTTGATATTAGCCTTTGCTATGGGCATCCTACTGCCATTAGCGAGGATATCATTCCCGGAGTGCTCAAGTTGCCCTCGGAAGATGTAAGTCGCGCCAGCCGCATCCTTATTTATGTCTGCTAAACCATGAGACAGATCCTAAGTCCCGGCTCAAACATGCCCCTGAATTACCTCGAGGTATCCTGCCGGCTAGCCCAGCTCAAGCGGACGGCCAGTAGAGTTATATACAGGGTGCCCACACCCAACACGTCCAACCTCTCGCTCTCAACAGTCTCAACCCTAATGAACGACCTGCAAAACTGGTACGCCGAGCTACCGCCGCACCTCCGCGACTTCAACCAAGTAGCCGGATTCCACAAACGCTCCGTCGCCGTGTTACACCTCCGATACTGGAGAACCGTCATGTTCGCGACGCGACCCTTCAAACTCTACAACGTCTCGCGCGAAGGCCGCAAGCTCGCCGACGCCACCAAGCAGAAGTGGTTCGACGACTTCGGCACCATGTGTCTCGGCGCCGCGCAAAAGGCCATGGAGGCCGTCGCGTTCCTGCGCGGCCACGATCTGCTGACGAGTCGGATCCCGTTCGACTGCACGTCCATACTCGAGTGTATGCAGGTTTCGCTGCTGGCGCTGATAGAGACCAATGCGGTCGAGCAGCTGGAGAATGTCAAGACGTGCACGCGGACGCTGCAGGGTATGGAGCAGATCCTGTGGACGAAGCATGCTCTTACGGAGGTGAAGGCGCAGCTTGAGGAGCACGGCATCTGGGACGGGGAAAATGTTCTGTATCCCGCAAGCATGGAGACGCCAAATCTCATGTTTCTCGATATCGTGCCCAATAACGAATTGTAAGAGTGAACCCTCCTCCTCCTCTCCTAGTCGAAATTTGTATAATAGGTTCAAATGAGCTAACTGCATGGGCAGTGCTGTGGATTCGGGAACGTATCTGTCGGGCGTGGGACTGGGGGATATGAACGTGCAGCTTAGCCATTCTCCGCAATTTCAGGAGTTATAGGGACAGTCTCAGCAGTGAATAGCATACGACAGGATGGTGTAAGAATTGCGGGATTTCATATGCCTGCTTTTTTAGAGTCGTGGAGTGCGTTCGAATGGGTAGGGATATCAATAATGCACACCAATTTGATTCAGGCATATTTATTTAGTCCCTCATACGGGACACAGAAACCACGAAAGTCGCAGGCAGGGAAGGAGACGCGCACATGATGGCAAAGAGCATTCTGCCCTCCGAAGCCATCGCACCCGATACGCCATCAGTACAGGAGAGAATATATTCTTCCTTATATTGACGTTTTCTGGGGGGCATCTAATCAGATGCACGAGTATTATACAACCTCGAGACCCCGAGGCCAGACCCGGAGTAGGCTCGTCACGCCTCTCAGCGACTATAAAAAGGGAAAATACATTGCCAACATAACTAGACGACATGTGCCCCAACGGCGATTTCTTTTTTTTTTTTTTTTTTTTCTTTTTTTTTTTAACTCCCCAAATTTTAATGCTAATTTATGAATTACTTCACGATCTTTTCAAATGGCGTCGTTTATGGCCGTTTCTAACCAATCCCTCATCTCCCGTCCGTAGGCCATCTCAATAATACCCAAAGGACTAGCCATAGTCCCATCCCCATATCGACATTGAGTTGGCCCGTCACGATAGAGGCTGCACCGCTCCTGACTTGAGGGGAACACCCTCTGCATGGGAAACAGTCCGACCAAGACGGGCTCTTGGTCACGGTGATGGCGCTCCCTACCATATGTCTTGAGAAAATCCCTTGCTCTATCCAAGATTCTACATTCAGTGATGTCGTCGATTTGAATCATAAGTTTCCGGCCGAGATTATCCGGAATCTTGCCGTCTGGAGACAGCTTCTGTGTTCGCGTATCCGCGAGCCCCGGTTTCGCGCACTTGAAGACATACATGAGCCGACCCAGATCCTCGACTGATGAGGGTTGGCGCCGGGGATCCAAACGATCCAAGAACTCTCTCCATTTCCCAGCATCTTCGCCCTCGGTGCGTAACACGTCGATGATCTCCGCCAAGGTCGGCACGGTTCCGCTGTCGAGCCGCCTCTCGTCGATGAGGCGAACGGCGCTCTCCGTTCCAGACGTGATGTTGACCTCGACAGCTGGAAGAGATCGGTCTTGCAGCATCCTCTGGATGGTTGAGGTCATCACCGCTCCGAGTAACCTCTTTCTCCGGTTAATCACGTCAACCCATGTCCCGACGTAGTCCGCAGTCACCAGATTACGCTGCAAAAGCTCGCAGGCTGTCCAGTGGTATTGAAAATCGGGAATGTCGATGTGGATGGTCACTTGATCCGCGGAAGTTGAGTGCACAAGGAGGCCGACCACATCCGTAATTGCAGATGAGAGTCGAGTGATGGCTTCAAGCTCATAGATTGTGAGATCGACATGCCGTGTTAGCAGGGGGGGAATGACGGCGTCATTGCCTTCCGAGAGTAACTTCGTCTGCCCGGGCACCATGCCGAGCATAGCTTCGGAAAACAGACAGACTCCGGTGCTTATGTGTATTTTTTTGAATTGTTCGCTCGACATGGAAGTTTTGATTGCTGAACACCGCGGGTGGAAGTAGTGGGTAGATATGAGTCCGTGAGCATATTGAAGTTGGACTTTGGTGAAGACTTCCGTCGTGACGGCCCCATCCCGTGGCGGTGAGGTTGAGATGAAACCCCCGCCTCCGATCATAACCTCCGGGAATGTCTCGACATTCGAGCTCCCTCCTTGGAGAAGCCGCTGCACCCTTTCGATCGAGGCGACACCTTTCTCGATACACTTTGACAGCCGTGCATCACCAAGGGCGCCATGTTCGGCCGAGCCGCTGAAGAAAGTGTACATCGAGTTCTCGTGAAGCTGTTGGGTTTTCTCGACAGAATAGTCTAGGGTGAGTGCCTTGACGACCGGCAATCCATCGCCACCGTCCTCGATTATAGCCACAACTCCTTCAGGCTTTCGAGGTGGCGAGGCACGGGCTTCTTGAGTTTGGAGGTGCGGTTGTGCGTCCTTCTTAGACGGTGGTGGCGGCGGCGGCCGTAGAAGTTTAACGATGGGCGCGAGGACGGTGGAGAAAAATTGAGAAGAGATGCTGTATAAGAGAAAATGGGATGACGCCATGGTGCCCGTCGGCGCGGTTGCCTTTGTCTGGAGTACAGCCATATTCAGTTAGAGTCTTAGAAAATGGAATTTGATTCTGGCTTGGATTGAACATTGTGCCACTCCCACACGAGGCAGCCCAGCTGCTTGATATATACGAGAGCCCTTCAGCGATCCGCTCATCAGCAACAACGCGACTAGTTTCCATTCGTAATACAGGGTCCATCTCTCGACTTCTTTCCCGTTCCCGCTCATCGTGTTTCCCATTCATTTCTGTGAAGGCTGACGGCTCGGTGGTTGGCAATTTCAAAAAAACTTGCATCAAAGGCGTCATTAAAAAGCATTTAGCTCGCCTGCCAATCGAATCTTCGAAGGCAAGTTTTCCTGCTTCCAATATCATCATCTCAGGGGCCCTGCCTAGCTGAAATCAGCCTGCCGAAAACAAGACATTGACGCCTCTCACGCCATGAACTGGTATATCGGACTGTCCTCGGCGAGGTCCCACGCGCAAGATTTCGATCATTTGAGCCGGTAGCTGCAAGAGAGGCAGAGCGGCTAGTCTAAACAGCTTCCAGACACCTGGAATGATCTCCGACGAGAAGCCCGAGCCGGCCCGCATTCGCATTCGAGCTGATGGCCCCCGCAGGCAGATCGTTGGTCGGTTGAGCAAGCGGGACAGATCCACTGGTCCCCACGATCGACTCATGCAGCTTCCGTATTTTCTTTTTTTAAGGGTTGTCCAAAGCGCAGGCGGGCTATTCACAAGGAAAAAGAAAAGAAAGGAAGAAACAGGGGTAGGAAGCGGGGAAAGTACCTAGCCTAAGACCCTCCACTCTTCAGCCAGCCCATTGCAGCGACGGTCGCTGCACGGGGGAGATCTAAACTCTCTAAGCGCGCTTTGAGAAATCACCGGCCCCAACCTCCCCCGGAGAATCGCCGCTTCTACTTTCACCTTGGCGCGAAGGACGTCTGTCAGCTAGCCATCGCCCTACGATCATTTCCACCGGGTGGACGGCAACTACGGGAGCCAACTAAGATCGGCGACGATTTGCATAGGAGAAGCGGATCCTGAGGAAGGAAAAAGAAAGAAAGAAAATCCCCTCAAGCAGAAGAACCTGGCTCGCGAATAAACTAGGGCAACATCGGGGCTGGGGTTGGCAGGATTTTATGCATTATAGTACATTCTAACCATGCACGCGGCAGGGATGTGAACGAGTTGCAATTTACCTTACTAGGAGAGGGCGTTCCTATCGCCAACAATAAACCCTCTTTCTCATACTTGGGTGACGGCCCCATCCCTACTACGCATCCTACAAGCCTCGCATGGCTCGTCTTAGGCGTCTTTCCCCGTGCTTACTCGAATCTCGATGGCAAAAAGAGTCATGTGTTCCTCTTACTCGATATTATGCCTATCCCTTGCCCTGGCCTGCGTGTGTTGAGTAGTGATGTTACCACTTTCACGGCTTTGTTCTGTCCTAGTCACATCGCTCTTCAAGAATAGCCTGGAGAGGCCTCCCGGTAAAACGAATCGAAAAATACTGGTTCCATTTGAAGTCCTCAACACTAGGAGAAGATAGTGAGTATCGAATCAATCTCATGTCTCGTAAGTGCTTACCTCGTGTCGTAAGGTGTGACCTTGAATTTCCGGAAAACCGTGGCGAATGTCCCGAATAGTGTCATGTATGACAGGCTATGGGCGAAAGAAAGAGGAGAAGCAACGAGTCAGTATCATTGATATATGCAGGTCTTTGTCAGATCGCAGATCATACGTACTGTTCCGCGGGGCACATCCGACGGCCCCGAGAGAAAGCGACAAGAGATTTAGAGTGATCTCTCTCTATCCACCGCTGAGGTGAAAATTTCTCCGGGTCGGGGAACACCGAGGTGTCCATGTGCACGAAGTAAGATGACGCTCCGACGACAGCCTAGCAGTCAGAGCCACCGTTAGGACATCGCATCTCGTGGGAAATTCTCTCCTCCAAATTCATACCTTTGGAGGAATATAGTAACCGTCAACATGGGCGCCATCGGCTCCGACAAGACGCAGAGGGCCGGTCGATACACCGTGTGTGAGTCGTACACTCTCCTTCACAACGGCATTCTGTTCCGTGAGGTTAGAAGACTGTATAGTCCGTACTGAGAACTGAGACTCTTTAATAATTCGGCGGTACTCACCAGAATGGGAAGATGACGCAAGATTTCATATGATGGGACTGGTGAGGTCAGATCTGGCCAAATGGACCGGAGCTCGGCGTACAGCCTTTCCTGGAGATCAGGATCCTTGGCCACCATAAAGGTCCCGAACGGCGTGATGTTGGATTGGTCAATGAAGCCTCCCCACATGGTGACTTCAGCCTCGGATACCAGAACTTCATCGGGAATGCCCACTGCATCTCCCGACTTCTCATCCAAATGCGAGTTCATGAGACGTTGGGTCATGCAATCAGGGTTTTTAGGGTGTTTCCCTTCCTTCTCATGCTGGACGAGGGCTGCCATTACCTGTTTTCCACGTTAGTCTATACGTCGTGCTGTTTCGTGTCTCCATCCGATCCCGAAGCCATCACCGCGCTGTTTGTGCATGGAGGGTAGATGCAGAAGAAAAGCAAATGAGCACCTACATCCCAAATTTGTAGTACGTGCTCGAAATCACGGCCGATCCGGGAGAATATCGGACCTGGGAGTCGATATATGAGGGCACGAAGATTCGGAAAGTTTCTACCCAGCCAGGCCGTCCAGTTGACTGCGCGGGACGCGGCGACTGTGAGCCGGTCGTTGAAATCCTCGCTGGCCAGGGACTTGAGGTGGTCCGGAACTTCACTAAAGAGAAATTCGTTCACGATTTTGAGAAACAGTGACCGGTAGCCCATGTCCAAGTTGCAGGGGCTGCCCCGTCGTGCATGCAACGAAAGGAGGGATGCAAGCCTCTCCAGCTGGTGATTCCCTGGGATCAGCGGACTGAACGATAATACGGTTTACCTATTGGCCGAGGGTCAGGGCTGTCAAGGACCACATACACTGTTCTTGATGTCGGGCTCCAACTTGTCGTAGTGTCTCCTTGAGAACAGGGTTGCCACCGGTCGATAACGCTTCTTGTACTCGACGGGATCGGCCATTGTGAAGAAAGTCTCGAGTCGGCTCCCCAAGTGCTCGTAATAATTTGGGTCTTTTGTCCCTTTAAAATTTCTCGACAGAATGTCATGATAGGCAGCTGGCGTACAAAAGTCAAGCTGTGGTTTGATGTTGAGTTAGTGACGACTTGGTTCACTCTTCGGCCAGGAAGATATTTATGCAGCAGGGAGGAGTCTGTCAAAATAAATCATACCTCATTTGGAGAGATGCGAACCACGGGTCCTACTCTAGGATTAGAATGTTTCCCGCACAATTTAAAAGAGCATTCCAGGTCGAGTTCATACCATACTTCTCGTGAAGCTGAACAGATTTATGTAGAAGTTTTCCATCCTTCCAAACTTGGTAGTACGCCCGGTACAAGGTCGAAGCTGCTGCGAGTTTCGGGCCTGGAAAGCCCGCCAGAGGGTGGAAGTACAACCTGTAGATGATAATGGATAGCCTGTGGACTAGCAGTATCGCCGCACTGCTTATTGCCAAAGTAAAGAGTTCCATTTCCGCTGCGCTAAGTTGATTGGATTCTGGGCACGGGTTCAGTAGGTTCCTGTCAAGCGCAACCACAAGTGAGCGGTGTTACTAACAGAGCAGTTGAGAGCTTGGGGATTATTATAAATATGTAGTATGGTCTCAGAGTGATCTTGTTTCAGCTCCTTTGCTTTTCTTTATTCTATTTCTTTTTTTTCTCTTTTTAGAAGTAAAAAAATAAGCCAGCTCGGAGGGTGGAGGGTGGATTGAAGGCCCCAATCCAATTTCCACTAAACGGCTGAACAGCTTTCAGCTTGCTTGGTGATCGAACGATGCCATCTCCGTCCTGTGGCTCCAGGCCCGTCGCACAGAAAATTAGTGGCTGGCTGCGGTTGACCACTATGACTACACGGTGAAGGTGTTTGGGGGTTATGCCCATCCAGGCGAGAGAAAGGAAAAAAAAAAAAAAAAGAAAGAAAAAAGGCACAACATACGATACGCATACACGTCCACTCCCGTCTTACAAGAATCCATACTTCAACGATTACCGGCAGCTTGGGCGTACGTCGGCAGTGAAACATTACCTGGAAACATGGCTCCAGTAAAGCAAATATTTTTATAATATATACAATATTTAAGGAAAAGGACCGAAAACAAGCAAAGGTGTCGGCGCTAAAGTTGAGCTCGTCGTCGTCGGTAGCTCGCCATCGTCGGTAGCGTTGGTCGATCTTTGGGACACAGAGTCGGTCCTTCAGGTGAGTCAATGGATCAGCAGCCAGCATCAGCCGAGGATTACGAATGAGGAGAAGGATGGAGAGGGGAAGGGGAAGGGGGGCAACACGAGTTTATTCGAGAGACTCGAGAACGACCGACGATAGTCCTCAGCAGCCGATCTCCGAGAACTGGTCCTGGCCATGTTGCCCTTGAGCACATAACATGCCTTTCAGCTATTAAACTGGGGGTTTCTCTAGATCGTGGTGTCCCCAGCATCACGGCGTCTTTCGTGTCCTTCCCGCCTTGTACTGATTCTCGTCCTTCCTTCATGATAGTTTTCTCTTCTTTTGCTTCTTCCTTTTCTTCTTTTTTTTCCCTAGATATTGTCAAACGTTGCCAGGATGGCCCATCAACCCCAGCCCTGGGCCGTTCGGTGGCGGTCTAAGCCGTCATTCATACTCACAACTGTAGGAATGGGTCTTTTCATAGATCTGCTTCTTTACGGGATCGTGGTGCCAGTACTGCCATTCATGCTACGTGATCGTCTTTCCATCCCAGAATCGGAGATTCAAGCATGCACGTCAAGGCTGCTGGCAGCATTCGCAGGAGCGTCCGTTGTGTTTTCGCTTCCCGCAGGATGGATCGGGGACAAGTTGGGGTCTCGGCAGCCGCTGTTCCTCGCTGGCCTGGTGCTTCTCCTCGTTGCGAACGCTATTTTGGCTTTGGGTCATACCATGCAGATGCTGGTCATTGCAAGAGTAATCCAGGGCTTATCGGCGGCAGTAGTTTGGACTTCAGGGCTTTCCATGGTTCGGCACACGGTAGGCGCCGAGAACATGGGAAAAGCCATGGGGACGGTAAGCAAGCATCACCTTGTTTTTCAACTTCCATTTCATTCCGCCCTATTTTCCCTTGTATTTCCTCCGTTCTGTTTCCATGCTAGTGCGCAAAACGTCATAAACTAACGGACTGTGGAAGATGTACCCGATCATTTCTGTCGCTGAACTCATCGCGCCCGTCTTGGGAGGCGAGCTTTACGAAAGGGCCGGGACTTTCGGAGTCTTCTCCGCCGGAGCTGTAGCCCTCGCAGTGGATTTCGTCATGCGACTTCTCGTCCTCGACAATCCTGTGGCAGCATCAAATGACAGCGAGCAAGCTTCTTCGCGAAAAGCAAAGTCAGGCGTCGCCATCGAAGCGGGAGAGACTGACGCATTACTTCCCAAGAGCAAGCGAGTCGTCTACGAAGAATTCAAAGTGCGCGGCGATCCCGGCAAGCTAGCGAAGGCTTTTCCCGTCCTACACTGCTTTCTGGAACCGCGCATTCTCGTGGGTCTGTTCCTGTCCTTCGTCCACGCCTCGATTGTCGGGACATTCAACGCCACGCTACCCACAGAAGCGCAATCTCTTTTCCACTTCTCGTCACGCCAGGTCGGGCTTCTCTTCATCCCGCTAATTATCCCCCATCTTGCGTGCGGTTACCCAGCTGGGTTGGCAGTGGACAGGCTAGGGCCCCGGTTCGTGGCAACGATGGGTTACCTCTTCCAAGTCCCGTGTCTTCTACTCCTCGGGATGCCTTCGCAGAATGTAATTCCGGACCACGCCAAGCTCGCGCTCTTCTGCGTCGCTCTCGTGATGAACGGCGCGAGCATGGCGATTATTAGTTTGCCGGGCTTCGTGGAGGCCACCAACGTGACGCAGAAGTATGCCGAGGCCAACCCGGACTTTTTCGGCAAGAATGGACCTTATGCACAGCTTTACGGGATGGACTCGCTTTTGGTATTCGCCGGGCTCGCTGTTGGCCCTCTGGTAGGTGGCCTATTGAGGGCCAATTTTGGCTATGGGGTTATGGCGACGTGCTTTGCGGCCTTTTCGGGTTTCGCAGCAATCCTGTCGTATCTATGGTTGGGGGGAAAGGACTCGAGAGAAGATGGCAGATGCATCTCTGTGTAGACACAGATAACTACGTGTTGCTAGACGCTATTGGTTTCATATGTACTCTTTACTCATCTATTGGCAATAGCTCAAGCTTGCGTCGGAGAGGTTGGTAGACCCATTTCGCCTCTCCCAACACAGCCTTGCGATCTTTCAAGTCTTTGGCGTGAAATACAACTTTGAAAGGGTTGTTTACCTTCCAGGGAGATAGATCGTGCAGGGTACAATGTGTCCATCTACAATGATCTTGTGCCTTAGGGAAGGTTGTTCCGGCTTACCCGCCCTGTCTGGTCTTCTCATCCACTGCTTCGCATGCTCCACGCTGATCATTAGCCGGGTTGTGAAGACGTGAAGTGAAGACCCAGTCTTGGCCGATTCTGGCTAACTGTTGAGCTAACCAAAACTGGCCAGCGCCACCACCCAGCATATCCAAGATCCAGCTTTTAATAGGTTTTTTTTTTTTTTTTTAACATTATATAGTTGAAAATACCTATGTAGTGCCTGATACGTCAAGGTGGTGGATCTGTTCTCTCAGACAAAACGTTTGAACCACTGGGAGAGGACTTGGTGGACTCTTATATTTTGGAACCATCACCGTGGAGGCTTGTTTGCAGTGCAATTGCGAAGGAGATCGGTCACACCCAAACCTGGATGCTGAGGCACATACTAGGAGGTCTGAAATGCGCGAACGTTGAGCCCAGTCTGGGGTGCATACTTACAGCACCAGACATCACAATCATTTTCTTTCTCCACTCGCGCAAGCTCCAACCAGCGGAACAGTTTTCGACCGCCAAGCCCGGACTCTCCCTTGTTTCGGGATGTATTACAAGTACGTACCGAACCCTCGAGCCGCATTGCAGGAAACTAACGCGCCAGAGTGTTAGCTGAGAAGCAGCTGCGAATGAGATTACGAAGTAAATACGAACGAAGTATTACGTTGGTCCTCCCATACCGTCGTTCACGCCGCTTCAATCCTTACACCCTCGCGGATCGCACCACTCTTCAGCCCATTACCCAAAAAGCTAGACGGCAATGGACTCATTCGATATCCAGCTCGACACCGGTTTCCGCTTCGAATCGGCGGCGTCACGACCGGATCTCTGGGAAATAGCCAACGATGAGGCTCATCCACTTAACACAATATGGCCGCCCTGGGTGACTGAGTCGGACAACCCACACTGGGAAGCGCTGGGAGAAATGGAGGAGTTGGCCCATTTTCAAACCATGGTCGTCAAGGAGCCGGACGAACAAGTCGTCGCCATCGGCCTGTGCGTGCCCTTCTATTGGCCGGAGCTAGCTGACCGCGACCTCGATCTATTCGGGTCGATTCGTTGGGCTCTTAGCCTCCCGGACCGAGGTTGGGATGCCATGCTCGCCAGAGGTGCGCTTCAGGCAAAAGCACGCGGCGGCGGCGGTGAGACGTCGACAAAGCCTGAAGCAGCACTCCCTCGGAGGGACGACGACCCGCGGCTACATGACTCCATCGCCCGCGCTACGAAGCCGCCGAACGCATTGTCAGCGATGTTGGTGAACGTCATGGAGGAGTTCAAGGGAAAAGGCATCGCGGATGCATTGCTCCTCAATTTCAAAGTCTTGGCGAGACGGCGCGGCCTCAAGGTGCTTGTTGTGCCGCTCCGCCCCACGCTCAAGGGGCAGTATGCGGATGTTCCGATGGAAGAGTACCTCACTTGGGCGCAGGGAAAGCCGAACCAGCCTGGCACGTTTACGTGGTCCTTGGATGCCATGGAAGAGAAGAAGCGCGGGCCTGAAGCTAGCGGTGGTCAGCTGCAGCCAGAAACGGTCCTTCCTTTCGATCCGTGGTTGCGGAAACATATTCGAATGGGGGCTCGAGTGGTAAAAATTGCGCCCGAGAGTCTCGTGGTGGAGGCACCAGCCGCCGCTTGGCAAGGGTGGCTTGAGGGCAAACTTCAGTTGGGCGTGTCTACTGGCGACACTGAGACTGTCTCGGGAGAGAAACTTGTTGGGTTCAAGCACGATGGCAGGCCCGTTCACTGGGATGCAGAGAGACAGCTGGGGCGATACGTTGAGAGTGATATTTGGGTACTGCACGGCCTATAACCAGCCACGCACATACTTCGTACTGCAATTGTTGTTGCCACATATGTCCTATATCACGGTCCAAGGGGGTCTAGGACTCCAGGTACCGTTTTGTATACTAGAACTCCAAACATCTCCAGATCTTTATAATCTCCGCTCGCCTCGTTTCCGACAGGTTCTTCATTAGAGCACTTATCGTCGGAGTTGCAACCTTCTTCTTCATCTTCTAATGTTTTGTGCTTCGGTTCATTGAAACAGCCCAGAGCGCGGAAGTGTGTGGTGAAGTGAGTGCCTCTGGTGACTGTGCTCTATTATTTAGTGGTTTGAATTAGGTGAAGATGAAATCATTGATATATGGGGAACCATGAAAGAAGAAAAACAAGTATTAGTACTTGCAAATGTAACCAACCCTCTGGGATCGTAATGGCCAGTCCTACCGTCAAATAGAAAAAGAAACAGAACCTTATACGGAGCTTAAAATGAGGAAAGAAAAAAGGAAAACCTCTCGAACCGGTTCTAACGTATTTATTTTAAATTCATTTTCTCATTCAAGGTCAGAGGAACTGGGCGGGCTTGATGTCATATAGCCAGAGTAGCCATCAGAGCTGCCAATGAACTCGGATTTATGCCTTAGCGGGTTCAAGCCCGTTTCCTCAAGTCCCTGAGCGTAGGTCTCAACCAGGCTAATCTCGAGACCGAATCTGTCTCCCTTATCGAACAGATACCATCTCTCTGTCCATGAAAATTCCGTGAAATCTCCACCAGAAACATCTCTTAGTTTGAACCGTATGCCATTACAGTTGGCAAGGGCGCTGCGAAGGATATCAATGGTGTCTGCCCAAGTGCCGCTGAGTAGGCGAACATTGCGCATCGTGAACGAACGCAGGGATGAAGATGGCAGTCTATTGGTGAAAAATCCGAGCTCGTTTGGATGGAATGCGATGCCACTGAGGGAGATGGACTCGAGGCGTTGGTAATTCTCCAAAAGAAGTCCGCGGCGGGATCTGAAATGCAAATCCCCGAAATCTGCCAAAACTGAGGCATCAAATGACAGATTCTTGATGTCAGGGTTGCCCAGCAAGGCCTTAAGGAACTTCAGGCAGCGTCGGAGGTCTTTAGGGCTCAGTACTCGCCTTCCTAAGATCGGCTTTGGACGAAACTCCACGCACTCTATTTTTCGTACCGCCGCCTGGAAGTCCTGGACGGATTGTTTGGTAGGGAGAAGTTTGGAGAAGTTCCGTGGTGGAAATACCCTAAAAGAGAGGGATGGGAGCACTGTCCTTTCGTATGCCGTACTTGATATCAGTTCCAATGCTTGGTGGACTGCCAGGGGCAGTTGCGTAAAAATCTGAGCGGGGATGGCTCCATAGTCTAGGTGGTCATCTTCGGCCTCATCCCATGGCAAATATTTGGCCAGATAGCCGATCACATCGCTGTCGTTTTTGCTTATGGCCGCTTCCCATTGTGGCATGAGATCGTCGCGTCCGTTGAGAAACTCTAGCCTTGTTAGGTTGGGCATCCGTGCTAATGCGGATCCGATCACCCCTATGTAGAGCCCATCTTCCAGAAGCTTCTTCTGCACCGCTGATCGTCGTCGATATCCCCTGAATCCTTCTTGCAGAAGATCCCGGTATCTTTCTACGGCTTTAAGTTCGGCGGGTAATTCTGATGCCAAAACTGAGGAAGCCGTGGAGCCCCAAGCTTCAAGGATTGTCCTTCCAATTTTCAACTCACTCTGTGCTTCGTCTGAATCTGCTTCGTCTTCCGAATCTGTTATATCTACTGAATTTGGTCCTTCTGAATCTAGTCCTTCTTCTGGACGCAATGCGCGAGCTGCATTCAGCCTTCGAGACCTCCTTGGCCAAAACCACCGAAATTCCCGAACAGACCTCGTGATCGGCCTTAGCCGGTAGGCAGAGAATGTCTCGATATTCTGCGCCAGACTGTCTGGGTAGCTACCCATTATCATGCGAACTGTGCGAACGCCCTCGCTGAGCAAAGGCTGCCTCGATATCTTCGTCAAGGCCTCAAGGCTTGACTGGTCAATCGTTACCCGTATGACGGGTAGTAACAGACGCGAGGCGACGGTGTAGAATCGGTGGCAAGTAAGCCGAACGTTCATTATTTGAGCTTTAGTGTAGCCGGATGCGTTGTTGTCGTCGTCATCGTCGTCGTCGTCAACATTGACTTTGCGAAAGCGGCGAGGAAATGAAGGTTGAAGAAGGGCGAATATCTCCGACAAAATTTCGTTGGGTATGTCAAGGATGCTGCGATTCCCCACCATTGGGCGTGAGATCTCGTTGATTCTCTCACGGGTCGCTTCGATCGCCAGGATAAGGGCTTTGGCGACGATCTCCCAATCCTCATTCTCAGCACGCTCCTCGAGGTCCTCGCTATTAGCGCTGAAGTCGATCTCATCTAGTATCCACCCAAAATTTTCCCACGCCTGGTTCATCATCTTCAGTCTGTCGTATAAAATAGCGAGTTCAGCATTGGGGGTTTTCGCCTTGTGAGAATATATCTCCAACAATATTTCGTCGGGCATCTCGAGGATGCTGCATTTCCCCGCCATTGGGCGTGAGATCTCGTGGATTCTCTCGCGGGTCGTTTCGATCACCAAGGTAAGGGCTTTGGCCACGATCTCCTGGCACTCGTGCACAGAACGCTCCCCGCTTTGGCCATCGGTGCCTAAGGTGAGCTCCTCTCCTATCTGATCTAATTTTTCCAATGCCTGGCTGGTCAGCTTCAGCCTGCCGTTTAGAATAGCGAGCTCGGCATTGGAGGGTTTCGACTCATAGAGAAGGCCTCCAAATAGCCAGTTGAGGCCGAGGTCGTCGTCTTTTCTATCCATCTCTTTTGCTTGAGCAAGCGGTTGGTTAATAGAATCGCACGGTTGCTTTGTTTTAGAGCATGGAAGCAAGTTGTCTTAACTGCTGAGATGCGTTCATGCCTTACGAAGCCCGACATATGGGTTAGGCGCAGGCAGCTGCCATCGAAGCTGAGTGCGCCTTTCGATCTGAGAGACATTAAACGGGAATTTTTTTTGGAATTTTTTTTCTTCTTTCTTTTCAGCCAAGGCGTCCTGAAAACTGTCTCTCAAGGGCATAAAACCGTTGCCCTCCACCTTTCATTAGACTCATAGACTTTGCAGCGCGCCGGTCTCACCAGCTCTACAATATGTCGGTTTCGGATAGACTGAGAGATCAAGTTATCACACTTCCCTGCTGCTCTTGACTTGCCGTCCTCTACTCAATTCTGGCTTCTACGAGAATCAAAGGCAGTTCTACTAGACTAGTTTAGAACAGGCCAATTATCGATCTTTATTTCATTCTCGTTTCGGCCAGGCCATGCTACCCAGAACCGTCACAAATGTAGGACCTTAAATGCTCTACTCTCTCGTGGGAGGAAGAAATGAGAATACGTATGTGGCCTGGCCTTGGGAGCTTGTCGGCTACTGGTCTGTGACTGTCAGTACCTCACTGGTACAATCTCGAAGCGAGGACAGGTCACGTGATTTATGGGATGCTCCCATGGGTTTACCACGGCCCGAAGACATGTATAAATCCCAGCCAGAACTGTGCTTTGGTGTTCTAGAAATAGATGCCGATCAGCAAACCGAAAGAGCCACAACAACGACACGGGATCTAAAGCCGTAAAGCATCGGAGAAACTTTAGCGAAAGGCCTTCATCTATCGGAGACGTTAAGCGGATGCGGCCCGACCGTCCCCGCACATAAGCTCGCGTCGCACGGCATCGGCTTGATGAATCCGACGGAATCAATGGGCCGACGCCGTGAACTGTCCCCAGTAGTCTGCGATCGCACTCATGGATACGGGTGTTGTAAACGCGGTGAGGGGGATCATTTGATGAGTGGATATGTCGTGAAGTGAAATCCGTTGGCAGTCTCCTGGTGCACTACAGTAACTAAAGCTTCGCATTTTCAAGCTCCTCAACCACGTCCATTTCATCGACACGGTGATTTCATAGCAAAAATGGCCAAAGGCACCATCGCCATCGAAGAGGCAGTCATCGACCCCTCCGACCTGCAGTGGTTGGACGACTCGGCCTCCATGTATGCCCCAGCCGCCGTCGTCACGGGTTCTTCCTCCAGCATAGCCCACGCCCTTACGCAGAAGCTCGCCGACATCCACACCCACCGCCTCGCGCAGATGGAAGCCGAGGGCGTCGAGTACATGCTTCTCTCCGTCACCTCCCCGGGACCACAGGGCGAAGCCGATCGCGCCAAAGCGCAGCGGACGGCCGTTTCGGCTAATAACTGGCTCGCGGGCGAGGTGGGAAAGAATCCCCAGAGATTCGGGGCGCTGGCGTCTCTATCTATGCATGACGCGGAGGAGGCGGCGGCGGAGTTGAGGAGGGCCGTGAAGGAGTTGGGAATGTTTGGGGCGATTTTGAACGATTATCAGAGTACCGGGGCAGATGGGAGCGGGAAGAAGTATTTCGATGAAGAGGAGTATCGGACGTTTTGGAAGACGGTGCAAGAACTCGATGTGCCGGTTTATATGCATCCCAGATATCCCTGCAATCCCGACTTGGAGAAGGGAGCAAAGTACGGTGATAGGAAGCATCTTCTTGGAGCTGCCGTGCAGTTCCATTTGGATTTGAGCTTTCACTTGTATGCGCTGATGTCGAGCGGTGTTTTCGATGAGTTTCCCAAGGTGCAGGTTGTCTGTGGGCATCTTGGAGAGGGGTGAGTGCTATCGATATCCTGGGATTTGTGTTTGTGAAAAGAAGGACGATTGCTGACGATGGGATAGAATTCCATTCAATCTCTGGAGAGCCGATCACTGGTATAACAAACCAGTGAAGAGGGCGTCGAGGCCATCCAAGGAGGACTACAGCTACTACTTTACGCACAACATCTCGCTCACGACTTCGGGCAACTTCAACACGAAGGGCCTCAAGTATTGCATCAACGAAGTTGGTGTCGAGAGGTGCCTCTACTCCATCGGTATGTATTTTCCCTCCAACCTGCGAAAATGTCACTAACAGCAGAGATAGACTACCCTTACGACGATATCAAGGAGGCACAAGACTGGTGGAAGGGCATTGATTTGTCAGAGGATCAGAAAGAGATCATCGGCAGGACGAATGCGATTAGGCTTTTCAAGCTACCTCTCGAGCTATGATCATAGATACGATTTTGCCCCAGTATCGAACGCTGAGACGTCTGGTTGCCGCCAAGTTATAAATGGCTTGTTTTGCCGAAGGAAGGAGCAGCTCTGGGACTCCCTTCCTCATGAATTTCGAGGAAATCAGTCACATCCTTTATAGAGGCCACGACCGAAACTTCTAACCGAGTAGTTCAAGCAGTAGCGACTGCGACCAGTGGCCAAGTGGTCATTGGAGCGCTCAGAAGGTTAGAAAATTGCAATTTTCGTAGTTCGCGGAAGCAACCAGGATTCGATCCTGGGGGCGGACGCGAGCGAGCTTTTTGGTTTTCTTTTTTTTGTTTTTCTATTCATTTTCAATCTATTTTTTCTTACTTCTTTTCCTCTTATTTCCTTTTTTCTCCTGCCTCATCTGTATATTTTAAAATTAATACTTCCATGACCAATTTTGTAGCAGTTCTCTCTTTTCTTTTGTAATTTCCCTTTGTGTAGCTCGAATTTAATGAGTTATGCTTTGGCCGTTGCATTTCAGCTCCTGCTCTGATATTGCAGCCTCGCTAGGATGAGCAGAAGGCAAATGCTCCTGCTATTCATCCAATTGTTAAATGCCTCTATACGTTAAACTGGACTGACGAAAAAATGACCAGTTGGGGACGCTGTTCTGCTCTGACCTTGACGAAGTGAACGTCGATGTGGTGTACGAAGTATGTTTTGCCAAGCAGCCGCGCCATATCTACATCCAAATAAAAGGCCAAGAGTGCTGCATTACAAGAGACTGATCTTCGTCATTCAATTCACAAACTCAATGTTCCATATTTACACATCAAAGATGTCATGCCGCGCATATGCATGCTAAACGTCAAGCTTCAGGGCTGGCTTATAGCTTGCCGGATCCTCCCCATACTGTGGCGCCTGCATGTCCACATCACCC
Organism: Scedosporium dehoogii; assembly: GCA_002812735.1. NCBI lineage: Eukaryota > Fungi > Ascomycota > Sordariomycetes > Microascales > Microascaceae > Scedosporium > Scedosporium dehoogii. Next base: position 27,719 of record PGIR01000194.1, read on the forward strand.
ACAGGCTTCCCAGTAACCGGATGGCTATAATGGAATGGCACCACGCGAGTATCCGGCCACATCATGCACTGATCCTCGCCCACTAGCTCGTCCGGTCCCATGGCATCCTCGGGGAACGTCGTCGACATGAACGGCACGAAGCCCGCAACCTTGTACGACCAACCGTGTTCGACATCCCCATGCCAAAATGGAAAGTACCTCAGCTTCAAAATCCTCCAGCCCCCGTCAGCCTCCTTCATAAACTCGTTCTCGTAAACCCCGCCCTCGAACCACTGACATACGCCCCGCGGATGCTTCGCCGCCTGACTAACGTGCACACCGGCCTGCATGAGCGATCGGAAGCGCGCCTTGGCGATCGCCCCGGCACCCGTGGCATTATCGGCCTTGGAGTAGTCGACGTCGATGATGCCTTGCATCTGCGGATGGTCGAGGAGGAAGCCGTGAACGGGGCCGTTGCGGCCGCCGACGAAGAATCTGGCGAAGCGGTTTACGTAGAGGCGGCGCACGCCGGCTTTGGTGCGGTAACGGCCGCCGAGGAATTGGACGTAAGTGTCGGGGGATTCGGAGAAGAGCTCAACGACCTTTTGGACAACGTGATTAGCAAGCTGTGGAAATTCGGAGCTAAAATATTCTCCTCGTCCTGGAAAGCTGCCCATGCCAAGTCGGGGAGGCGGCACGCGACCAAATGATGCTGAGCAGGGGTCCAACTCTGAGAAATAAAGGAGAGGCCTAATGGCGCAGAACAACACTACTCAACACGTACCTCTTCATACAAGCACTTGTCAATGTAGTAGCCATACTTGTACTGGAGCTTTCGAATCTCTTCTTGATCTTTTTTTGTTCATCGCAAAATCGTCAATAACCAACTTCCTTTCTTTGCTGAGAATATTTAAGAAAGGCTGTACGTACCACTGAGCCGAGTAACCTCCTTTCGGAGAGCCTCGACAGTCTGCTCAAGCTTGACGATAGCGTCACCCATAGCTGCAAGTAGTGACTCAAACCGTGACAAAGAACTTATTAAGAAATAGGCAGGAAATAGCTAGGCAAAGTACCCCAGAAAATGAACGGATACGTTAGTAGCTCAATGTGCAGCTCTGGTTCGCCGTACTCTAATGGGACTTGCAATTGGAGGGAATCATTGGGGTAGCTAGTTTTATGTTCTCCTTTCGTGTTAGGCTCTTCCGAAAGGGGGTGCGGATACCCCTCACCGAACTCAGGAAGCTGAGTGCCGACCCGTCGGCAGGATGATTCCGATGAGGGACCAGAAGGGGGATTGTGCGAGGACTTGGCAACTCCAGAATGCTTCCATCGTTTCGAGAGTGTACGGCCCGAGTCAGCCAGCCGATGGCAAATACAGCACTAGAATATGAAAGTAATTACGAAGCGGTTGAGGTCGTGATGCTTCCGATGATCTGGTTGTTGCTTGCGAGTTGCAACTGCTCCGCGTGGTCGCCGGGAACATTCAGCAATGGCTCTAGAAGATACCTATTGACGGTAATTATGGCTTGCACTCGCGAGTATGATCCCAGAAATTGGAAAGTCGGCACAGAAACATGTCAAGAATGGATCTTGGGGAGGAAGGCCGAGGATTGTGTTGACCTCATTTTCCCATTACCCCCCCAGTAAACTTGAACCTCGAGTATAGCACATACAGATTATAGATCATTTTAGCTGGATGTTAATGGAAAACCAACTACACTGATTCAGCCGGTAAGGCCATCGAACACTTTTCACTTTCTTGGGTCTTAGGCGCACCTTCATCTAGATGCCTCAACATCTCGTTCAATAGTTGGAGAGCTTCAAGCTTGGCACTTGGCAAAAGGCCCCTGGGACCAAGAGGTTGGATCCATCAAAGTCAATATTGACAAAAGTTCGTAACATTCAACAAGACTAGCCGTAACAGGAAATAAAGCTCTCTCATCTCAATTGGCTGCAACCATATCCAAGAATAGCAAATCAACTCGAGCCATTGACCCCATTAGCCCCCTTTTCCTGAGCCAGCTTCACCTGCCACGCCAACGGCTCCTTCGCAATCTGTACCGGTCCCTCATCCCCTTGCCTCCGCTTCTTCCAGTCGTCAATGTCGCTCTGGGGTACGAAATTTCCGTGAAGGCCCATCCTCATCCTCACAGGGAGATGGAGTGCGCAAACCGGCCCCTTTGCGAGGTTAAGAGCATCGAAGATTACCAGGTCGTTGCGTTGAACATCGAGATGGTTGAGAAGAGCCATGAGGTAGCCCTCTCCCTCAGCACTCTCCCCTGCTTTAGGCACGAAGACAGGCTCCTGGAATGTGCAGGTAGGCCCCGCGAAGAATTCATCCTTGATGCCCGTGTCCCAGTTATAGTGGCCGATGACGTTCCAAAGGCCTCCCGCGGGAGGTCCACACTTCTGGATATCGTAGGGTCGCGTCTTGTCAGACTGCAATTGCCAGAAGTGGCTGTACCGCTTCGTGACGAAACGGTCGTCGATGCGGGAGAATTCGCCGTTGGTTCCGTAGAGCTTGAATGGCGTGACACGGGTGTCTGTGGGGCTCTTTGGGTCGAACACCCAGCGGAAGGTATCTGATATCAGCCGCTGACGCTGGGGTAAGGACTTTTGGACGGCGTCGGGGCCGGCGTTGTCGGGCGGCCACCAGAAGAAAACGTTGCCGTCTGCTACTGTTAGGTCGCAGACGATCTTGCCTTGTTCATCTTCGTAGGCACCAGCGACATGGCCATGGAATCCTGGCAAACAGAGACCAGCGCGTTAGTATCTGAATCCGTGAAAAAATAATTTGCAAGAGAGGCAACGGATAACTCACCATTGTCAGCCCGAAGCCAAATGATATCCTCCGGCTTTCCGCCCCTGCGCGGTACTATTCCGTAGCACTGATCCTTCGTAGAGTCCCATGCCCAGTGATTACCACCCTTCTTTATCCGCTCGAGGTCAGCCACGATGGGCGTCATGGGAAGGATGAGGTAGTTCTTCGTCAAGGCACAGTCGTGAATCATGCCGCAAAACGGAGCCTTGTACCACGTCTCCTCGGTCTTCTGCCCGGTAACAGGATCGAACGTCCAGACTACGATGTCGCAAGAGGCGTCGTGCGCATCTCCACCTGCCTCGTAAGCAAATGCGACCATTTCACCTGTTTCCGGGTCGATCTTGGGATGGGCCGTGAAGCAGGGAGCCTTCATCTGTCCTTCGAAGTCATACCGCCCAATAGTCTCCAGCGTCGTCGGATCCATAGCATACGGAGGACCGTCTTCTTTCGACGCCAACAAGGCGCCGCGCCAAAAGTAAATGTTGGTATTCGACACCGTCCGGATGATACCCTTGACCATCTCATTGTCGGTGTACGGGTTACGATACTTGCCGAACATAGCCTTGCGGTTCTGCCTCTCGGCCTTGAACCGGTCGGTCTGCACGTATCGCTGCTTCAAGTCGACGTGCCCATCCTGAAAGATGAAGGCCGTCACATTTCCGTCGCCGCTAAAGTTGACGTCCTCCTCGAACATGGGTGGGAACTGGGGGTCGGGCTGCACGCGGTAGAACGTGCCGTTGATGTCCTTGGGGATTCCCCCAGAAGTCTCGAGCTCGAAGACGTCACATTCTACTCGGGATACCTTTAGCGGACCCTGGAAAAAGGGAGTGTTGGGATATTTGGCTCTGTCGTCTGACTTGAGGCCATTCGTGTAGCCCGAAGGATCGTCTGGGAAGAGTGTAAATGCGTGAGCCATCGTGTAAAACTTGGCTGATATCTGGGCTAGGCCTTGGGCTTGGCCTTGTGGGGTTATCTGCCGCTGGAAACACTCCAATCCACAATAGGGATAAGGACTGGAGAGGGACTAATTGGGATTGCAGAGGGCTTGTGACCGGAAACGTGAGTAAATGGGCACTATCGAATCCTAAATGTCACTAGCGGCCGGTCTTGCAGAAGGGAATCCACGTCCCCCTTAATATATCATGTACTAATATGTTACATTACTAGTCATAACGGGAGCTTTCTCCGCACTCAATTCCAAGGCCGATAGTGTTTTTCGTCCCGAAGATTAGTGAATTGGGAAACCGGGATCATATCGGAATTATCCTAGCGATGGTACAGAAACGGCCCAATAACCACCAGCGTCTTCCGTCGGAAAGATGTGTCGTTTGCCGAGAGGGTGAATCCACTAAATCTCGTCCTGGATCGATGAACTGTCTACCGGGTTACACGGAATAGTGAATTGTTCACGGGCTTCTAATGTCGGAAGCATGAATATCATCAAATAAGTCGATGTTCTGCGCTGTTCAGGTGTTAGATCAGGCCAACAAAACGGCAGTCTGCTATCTAGATGTTGTTTCCTCGGCACATTTCGTCAGGAAACGGTAATCATCAGACAGATCAATGAATAAGGCAAGTAGTAATTCATGCCGGCCCAAACTCGGCTTCTTCCCATTGCCTTGAGAACGGGAATATGTCTCCTATTTCTAATATGGGACAAGCGCGATAAAGTCTCGATTCGGGAATGAGCTACCCCAACATCTCCCCATGTCAAGCTCTCACAGCCAGACAGTCAAGTAAGCCATGTTTTGTGCCTCGCTTCAAGCCGTCCTTGCAGGAAATGCGGCTCATTTCCTTCCTGGTAATCCTACCACACTCAAATCTTGTAAACCCTGGACGTAGGCTACCCCTAATCTCGACTTTGTGCATGTATGATGGATCTTAACATGGTATTGATCGTCGCCCTTTCAACATGAGGCAAGCATTAAGTGCGCATTAGCAAGGGTGTGGGCTGAAGCCATCAAAAGCCCTGGCTGAGTTATCCCTCCATAAAGGAAATTCAGACTTATTAAGTTCCATGCAACGCAACGCCCTGCCGTTACTGATCTACGAAGTACAGCCGAAATAATCGATCCAATAATGCAATCGAGAGATCCTTACAAGTCAAGGCCCCTAAGATCTGCTGTGAAGTCCAGCTGTCCCCCACGCGAGAGCCGCGTAAATCATACGAGGCTCTGGATGACTGCCGACAGTATCTCGATCATTCCGAAGACGTCAACGAAGTAAAAGGGACTTCCTTCTACTTCACACGACGCCTCAGTTCCAGGCCAAGAGCAGTCTGTGGGAATAAATTTTGAGTCAGTTTGTCGGAGTCGGCCATGACCTGTGGAGCGAGTGGACAAGGGGAGTATGTTCTCGATCGCTCCACAAGAAATCCAGTAGGAGAGTTATGGCAATGAAATTATCCCCAGGAGCAGTTCCGCCGGAATAATGTGCCTTTACCTCTGTTGGGGGGTCCCTTCATTGCCTCTTAGAACACGCAGTAGCTCGTTGTGCCAGCCAGAGTCGCATTGACCTCTATTTCGGGTGCTTGAGTCCGATAGACTGGTCACGAAACAGGCTCCACAAGACCAGCACCGCATTGAGCAAGCTTCGCCAAAGCTATTTACCCCAATAAAACGAGGTTATCTTCGATTAGCAGCCACTCAGAGCTATCCTCCCCATCTCCCGGTGTGGGGTAGAGCTGGGGATACCCCGTACCCCGCGTTGCCCTAACCTTGATCTAGCTAGGATGCTAGAGAGGGCTAACCAGGTGTAGTGGCAATGTTCCATTCTGCGCCCAAAGAGGCTCTAGGATAGCCAGGGGTCTGCAGTGCCCGGGACACCGGCACTTCGAGGAGTCTCCCACGCTGGCGTCGAGTGTCAAGTGAATGTTACGCCCTTTGCCTTCGACTGGTCATAGCTTTTTGCTTATAAAATTGGCACAGCCAGTCTGAGATCTGTTGGTTTTCTCTAGACTACTTACCTCCTTGGTGAAAAGAAGAAAAGCCTTTACGGGAAAGAGGACATCTTCTCACAAGACCCTCTTGTTTACCCCTTTCCTTCTCAGCTACATCTACTCCCCTTTTAACAGTCGACGCACAAATCTTCAAGATGACGACCGCTAACGCGGACAATTGGAAGGCCCACTGGAAGGTGTTCGTCGCCTGTGGTGTCATGATCCTTTCGCCCTTCCAGTATGGTGTCGATTTCGGGTTGATTGGAGGTCTCCAAGCCATGGTGGGCTTCTTAAAGGTAAGCTTTCACTCGATTGAGCAACAACACCGAAAATTAAGTTGGAATTGGTACTGACGGGGACTTGCTTTCTTCAAGATCTTCGGCTATGAAGACCCTAAAGTTCCAAATGGCTGGAACATCCAGACCACCCGACAACAGCTCATCTCCTCCCTCATGACCCTCGGCGCTTTCATCAGCTCCGGTCTCGCCGGTGTCGCCGCCGCTAAGCTGGGCCGTAGGCACTGCCTTTGGGTCGCCTGTCTTCTCTGTGTCGTCTCGAATATTATCATGATGACAACCACGTCCATTGGTGCCCTCTACGCTGGCCGATTCCTCATCGGTTTGGCCAACGGTTACTTCATGACGTTCTCTCAGCTTTACGTTCAGGAGTCTAGCCCTGCGAAGTACCGTGGGCTGTTCCTAACATTGTTCCAGTTCTTCACCTCTGTCGTACGTATAGAAATGCCGTTGATTAGGATTGGGAAGGCAGGTAAGACTAACTGGTCAAACTCTCTAGGGCACCCTTGTCGGCACCATCATCGACTGGGCCACTGCGAAACGGCCCGACAAGTCCTCCTACCTCATCCCTCTCGGCATCATCTACGTCGTGCCCACTTTCCTCGCCATCGCCATGTTCTTCATCCCCGAGTCCCCGCGCTGGCTCATCCTCCAGGGTAAGTACGAAGACGGCGTCAAGTCCCTGAGCTGGCTCCGCCCCGTCGGCTGGGATGCCGAGAGCGAGGCCCACGAGATCAGGTCCGCCATCGACAAGGAGAAGGAAACCACCAGCGGCGTCGGTATCTGGGATATGTTCAGGGACCCCGTCGACAGGAGGCGCACCATGCTCGCCGTCTGCGCCGTCACACTCCAGGCTGCTTCGGGCTCCATGTTCGTTATCGCGTACAAGGCGTACTTCTTCACCATGGCAAAGGTCAGCGACCCCTTCGCCATGAGCAACGTCCTCAGCACCATCGGCATCGTCGCCATTCTTCTCAACTCGCTCATCGTCGTCCGCTACGGCCGTCGTCGCGTGCTCCTTACTACTGGTCTCGTGGGCTGCTGTATCCTTCAGCTCATTATCGCCATCGTATACCACAAGAACCCTGGCACCTCGACTACAGGCAAGGTCATTGTCGCTCTGTGTTGCTTGTACATGATGAGCTACAACGTAAGTTCGCTACTGTTCTTTTTTGCTCTCTCTCTCCTCTACTTTTTGCAGCAGTAAGCTGACCAAATCCCAGGGCATGATTGCTCCATACGCCTGGTTGGCTGGTGGTGAGATCCCCTCCCAGCGCCTCCGATCCTACACCTTCGGTCTCGCCGCCGCCGTCGGCTTCCTCGGCGCCTGGCTCGCCACCTTCACCGCCCCCTACTTCATTAACCCCAGCGCACTCAACTGGGGTCCCCGATACGGCTTCATCTGGGCGCCTTCTTGCGCCATTGCCGCCGTCTGGGTCTTCTTCTTCCTCCCTGAGCTTAAGGGCAGGACCCTCGAGGAGATTGACGAGATGGTAAGCTTCATTTCATCCTCTGCCCCTGTCATCCAACTACCTACTAACTTGCCTTTTCCCCGTTTCCAGTTCTACGCCAAACTCCCTGCTCGCAAGTTCAGAACCTACGTCTGCACCGGCACGAGCTCTTCGGAGAGCGAGAAGAAGAGCATCGAGGTCGAGACCATGGAGAAGGTCTAATAAGCGGCGCGAAACCTCTCCACCAACATGTGTTTTTTTTTTTTATATATGGCTCAATTGCTTTTTATCTGTCATGAAATGTCTAGTTATGACTCTGGTCGGGACGGCCAAGGCGTATCTGGGGACATTGGGATATATCCGTCAAATTCGTTGCATTTCTGAAATACCCGGCGGTTCATTTTGCAGTTATCCGGTCGGGACGGCCGGCGTACCTGGGAACATTGGGATTATACTTGATTTTTTATTTAGATGAATGATATGATGGGTCCTGCCTGGAAGGCGGCGGCTGCATTCTTGAGGATGCGAAAAACAGCCTGTTTGATGAGACCCTCCCCGAAAGTGAAGTGGTAGTAAAGCCGCAATGTGTTGTGATAACTTGACGGCCAAGAGGAACTGGGCGTCGATTTATGCCGAAAGGCGATATATTGGCAACTTTACTTCTTGCTTGAGCTTTCCCGTTCGCCGGAACCGTAGGCATGCATGTACTGGCAGTCTAGAGAAGAAGTAGAGGGAGAGGAGTACGCACCTTAGCTGTATGCTGCCAAACCTCGAAGTTAGGTAGTTACTCTCACACCTGCTCTTCGCTCCGCAAGCTGCAGTCCTTCGACAAAGTTGTGAATTTGGAAGTTCGACAAGCACAGCGACAGGACGTCCTGCTGTCTTCTTTCTGTCTTCTTTGCCAATCTCTAATTTCACCATCATCATATAAGAGTTGGGACATGGTTCTTGTATCTATTAGCCTTCTAATCCTGTATTCTCCGTTCCTTTGTCTACTGCTTTCCATGCTTCAACTTCCAGACCCCTCTATCATACAACATAATAAATTCTGACAGTCTTTATCCATCTCCATGGCAGCTCTAACCGCAGGTCCCCCTTTTGTGCCTTGATCCGATAGTCCCTAATCTCCCAGGAGCATCTATTGGGCATGGTTGAATGTAGCTCGCCGATTCTTGCCGATGTCTTCTTTGCCGGACCATCTATCAGACGCCATGCTTCATGTCTACTTCACGCACCGATCAGTTCTCGTTTTCGAATCCCTTCTGCGCAGCGATCGCAGCGTCCTGGGCATTGTATTCATCACCCGGATATGGCCTATTGCGCCAGCCCATAAACAGTGCCCATTCGTGTTCCCAAGGGGACACACCGGCGCCCAGGTCGTGCCAGGTTGTCACGACGACGGCCCTATGTCGTGAGCTTCCATTGGGGCCGGGAACGTCCTTCCTCTCAGCCACGTAACTAGTTGGGCAGACTCGACAAACTTGGGATGCAGAAAGGGAATGCGGGAGGATTCCGCATTCCTGCTTCGAACAGTCCAGTGGGTGCGACCACAGGCATGCGTGACGCCCTTTGTCGAGTTGTCCAATGGGCAGGTTGGCCTCGGGAAGGATAAAGTTGTACGCCTCGGTCCACCGCGTGTGCTTGCAGATGTCCCTGAGGGCACCATGCGAGCGGTTCAGTATTTCCCTCAATCTTGAGATCGCCTTTAAGGCGTGTAATCCCGACGTTCGGGAGTGGAGGCACGTCTTCGTCCGGAGCAAAACGTGGCCCCCTACGACCTTACAGCTTGTGTAGACCCGGATAAGAGGCCGGTTACCCTCACCAGGCCCATATCTAACACATGTACTCAAGATTGTACATGGGAACACGCCTAGCGAGAGGCGAGCTGACCTAGAAATTGCGGCAACGGTAGAAAGTGATACTTCGGGTGATAAACTGGGCGATTTCTCTTCGCATCGTCCGCGTCTTCCCGTGGCCTTGTAAAGCAGCCGTTCCGGGTCCTTTGAAACCCAGGACGTGGGCATGGCGGGCCTGTGAAACACAGAACATTTCACACAGAGAATGTGGGATGGTAATGTGCCCTGCTTTTCCAAAAGCCGCAGGAAATGATTCCATTCGCCGTCTCGGCGCCTCAGCTTCAGGACACAGGTGCCATGGGCAGCGAGCATGGCATGGCTCGTGAGTGCTAGGGAGACGCGACATTCCTGGGGAAGCTTGTCGCTTATGAGGAAGAGCAGGTCTATGGGAAGACTCTCAATGGTGGATGCTGTGGGAGCCGTTGACGAACCAGGTGTATTCTGTTGATCCCCGTCGTCTGAAGGTTGGTCCGCGGGAGAACTCGGGGCGATGCTGAGGTTGGAAAAGGTGGATACAAGCCCCTGGCTGGAATTGGCCTCAGCGTTTAGACTGGTTCCGATTTGTCCGTTCGAGAGTGAACTGGGACCATTCTGAGTAGAGTTCGACATAGCGGGCTGGAATTGGTGTTGTCTTAGTTGTGATAGCGCGTCGCTGAAATCAAATAAATAATACGGCTTGGATAAGGGTGGAGTCGAGTTGATGATTGACCTTGTTCGAAGCTCTTTCCGGACAGTGAGGGGCTAAGTTCTCGTCTCTTGGTTTAAGTAGACGCGATATGTTGATAGCTTGGTTGATGATTCCGAGGCCCTCAGCTTTATGCTCGCCTTTTCCCGCTTTCTGTTCACTGGAGCTGAGAAGTACGGTTGTCGAAAGGGGAATGTGGGTTAAATCGGGGTGAGTGGCGCGAGGAAAGAATAAGATAGGGAACGGAAGCTCCGTCCTCTGAAGATAAGGGTTCTCTAGAGTCCTTCTCCAAAGGATTCGGGTCTTCCGAGAAAAATCGTTCCACGAGAAGATGAGAAACAGAACTCTGGTTGAGGCGACGACCAGACTTTTTGTCTAGCAGACCTTGACTCGGCCAAACTGAGGATCTGAGGGGAAAATGATCGGTAAGGTGTTAAAAAAGAGAGGGGATACCAGATGCTCTTAGGGGATAAGAAGAGGGATGGACGGTCTTTCAAGTGATGAAACAATATAATGAAGTTAGAGACTTGGGGGATGAGGAAGGGAAAATAAAGAATTTCGGAGAGGAGGGAAAGAGGGAAGATAGATATATTTACGGCCTGGAGCTAGGTTAGGAAACCGTGATAGCGTTGCTTAACTAGTTTAAACTGTAGTCACCCCCAGCTTATTTTGACGCGCATCGTGATTCATGGACGTGAACTTGAATCGGGGTTTTGTCCAAGAGGCCAATGTTTATAGCTTATCAGGCCTTGTAGCTCCAGTTTGGTCCGACTTACATCAAGGCCTCAAACACGGAGCAAGTCCACGATGTTCAAGTCCATAGTTGAATTATATAAGCCGTTACTTCATTACATCAACCGCTAGTACTATCGATTCTGGGAATGCACAGATGCTATCTTACGTATCATGCGTCGTCGACGCGAACGTCTAACCCTTAATAGTCTAGTATACATCCAGCGACTGTCGAACTCGACTGGGAGATGACTACATCGTACTCCAATCTAAGATTCCATCTCTCACTCAGAGATCTACCTTGACAGCAATCATGTTGCTCGACACGAACCCAGTAGCAAACAACCAAGCCTGACGCTTCCCATCATTCTCCGCCGGATCAATCGCAACCATCAGCGACGCGCTCACAGACCGAAGCCTTGTGCCGTCATCCGCGAAAATAAGCCTCTTCCTCCAGCCCCCGGGCGACGCAGCATCCTTCTGCGCAAAGTACACCATGGAGCCGTCCACGGCCTCGGCCTCGTGGATATTGTGGCCGATGTTGATGGCGTGAGAGAGACCTGGCAGCAGGAATCCGCTCTTGTCCTCCCCGGTGGCCTTGGCGTACGGGTCGGCGAAGTAGTTGGGGTTGTCGACAATGATGTCGACGATGACATCCTCCACGACGGTGATGTTGGAAGTAGTCGGGTCGGTGGGCAGCTTGGCGATGTGCATCGTGCCGCTGACACAGCTGGCGATGAGGATCTCGTCGGGAGTTCGCCCGTGGCCGAGGCCGTTGTTATTGTGGAGATTTTCTGCCGCTACCCTCCCCGTGACACCGGCGGTTGCATCAGACGACTCGAGCTCAGATATTTGCAGGTGGATTGTTGTAGACCACTTCGCTCGGTAGTGCAAGTCCTCGACAGCGCGCATATGACCCTCCCGATAGTAATGGTCGTTGGTGACGAAGATGGAGTTCGGAGTCTGCGCATAAACATCGTTGGGCGTCTGGATCAGAGGATGGCTGATCGTGCGCACGTGCTTGACCGAAGAGTCTCCAATGACGTAGTGGAAGAGCTCGATTCGAGAATTTGCCTTGTCGGGGATTGCATCTGGGTTCTGCGAGCCTTCCTTGGCAGCTTTGGCAGCGACATATTCTGGGTTGGGGGCGTGATTGACGGCAAAGATGTAGACGGCGTCTCCGGGTTGGTTGGGGTCGGCGACGATGTCAAACCCGTGGGTAATGAAGGGGCCATCGAAGTTGTCGATGGAGAGTCTCTGGGACTTGAACGTCTGTCATCAAGTATTTTATCAGCACCGGCCTGTCTAAAGAAAGATTGTTCCCATCCTCAACGCACCTTTGGGTCGATGACATGGATGGAGCCCTGGGAAGCTGCCGCAATGCTCGGGTCGTCGAAATTCGCCAGGGGAGGGAACCATTTCGATCGCGGCACAATGGTATCTTCGCAGGCTGCGAACAGCAGACCGCTAGGCTCATGGAGATGGACGTCTTCGCATTGCGCCGTGTCTTCGATCCGGACGAAGTCTGACGAGCTCGCGACGGCAGTGTTTTCGAGCTTGCGGAGGAGGCCGACGGTTTTGAGGCATCGGTACACGTCCGGTCCGTAGGTGGACGCCAGGAAGATGGCGAAGAGAGCTACAAGGGTAGCTCGTAGATTGGTACCTGCCATGATTAAGGTGTGCTATTATCTGGAATTGTGTTCAGCAAGAAAGAAAGATGACGAAAAGGAATAGAAGAGAGGGGAGAAAAAGCAAGAAATGAATTGAAGAACAGATTCGGCACCTGAGACGTCACGACCTTGACCTCCGCAATTAAGAATCAGGAGAGGATTGGAGACAAGGAAAAAGGTTAGGAACAGGAGGGCGTGATATGGGAATTAAAACTGGCACGGAGCTGAGAAGCTACCGAGGTTCGTCGGAGGTAGCTTCAAGCTTGAACAAGCTTGGAAAGGTACACAGCAGAGTTTTCAACAGCAGCAGCATCATGGGCTCACAGCTAAGCTCCTGCACCCCTCAAATTGGACCAGCCCTGGTCGCCCTAGGCTGTTTCAGGGATGGTGTGATGGGTCTTCCCCAAGATGGATGGATCAGCATGGATTGCGGGGAAGGGTGAGATTACGACGTTGCACGGCTGATGCCGAAACCGCTAAGTTGGGACGCGTGAGGCGAATATCTGCTCTGGATGTGCTTATAGCAGTAAGGGACAAGAGACCCAAGAATGCGAGGCGCCGTACTAAGTGCAATGCATCCATAGGCATGATGTCTACAAGAGGATCGGAATCACCTTCAACAAGGGACAGTTTGCACATGATGGTTCCGCCTCCGGTTGGGATACTCTTGTCTGATTAACGCGACCGAGGAATCCGCTGAAGAGGAATGTTACTACTTCTACTTGTCGTTTCTAATATTACTTGCGGTACAGACACCAAGAGTAGATGTCGAGGAGGGCTGGGGACCAACATTCGATTGCATTTATGTATCTAGCCATCATGTCATGTCCAACTTCGTGCACGGCTTCTGCTAACTCCACCCCAGGTACTTCGTACTTCCGTTCTATTTAGATGTCATCAACACACCCTTGCTCCGTTACCCGGCCCGGCCCGGAGCGAATAAGTCAAGTCCTAAAGCTTCTTGCAAAGCTGATTAAGAACCCTTTCGACTTCTTCGATTCGCCATGTGGTGGGATCTCGCATGTCGCCCGGCACACTTCCGATGGGAACCACATTCAGGCCAGCTAGATAGGCCTCAACTCGATCTCCGGCAACAGCCATCAAGACTTGTTTGCTGGGCTTGGCGAGGGTCTGAGTTTCAACAGCCGTAGGGGACTTGAGGCTTAACTGGCCAGAGCCCGGGCCCGTTGTTTTCTTGTTTGACAACTCCGCGATGGGCTGGCTACCATTGCTGGGGCTGCAGTAGCCAAGACGTTAGACCGGAACTTTCCCATAGACTGCTTCCGCTGGGGAGGGGGAGGGGGCTCACCGGCTCGGGGGAAGTGTCATGGATAAAAGGCAGACAACGAAATTTAGATATCTTTGCGTCGGAAGAACGTAGCGACCTCGGGGATGCAAGGAGATTCTATTATCGCTTAAAGCATGGGTGAGAAATTTGAGAAGGAGGCTCAACCGACGAGCCCATCGTGTTCATTGGGGCCCTTTAAGTACCCCATCAATCCAGGCTCTTCCGATAGACCCTCGGATGAAAATCTAGGAAAATTTGGGCCCTGATTTTGAGAGTAATTTGGAGTCCTCTGGGAGTCCGCTGGGAGCCTGTTGGAGTCCGCTGGAGTCCGCTCCTAGTTCTGCGGGAGTCCTCTGCCAGTTGTTGGGAGCCCGCTGAGAAGATCCTTTGGAGTCCGCTGAGGCCATTCGCAGGCCGGACTCCCTCCTCTGATTGGCGGGTCGATGAGATGGAGCCATCCGTCACCATGCCGCATTTGACCAGTTTGCCGCATGCGGCAGCCAGTCCCCATCGGTTTGAAGAATACATGCTACAGATGCATAACCCGAGGATATGGAATAATGCAGTCCTTTCACTCGGCCGGATTATGTGCCGCCTCTGTAACTGCATACTGGTATCGTTTTGGGGGTACTCGCTGGATCATATTGTTCGTTCTCGAGACGGGCCAAGCTGTCCGGAGCCTGTCAAAGTACTCGACCATCATCAGGACTAATCGCTCAGAGAGGGGAAAATCGTTCAGAGAGGGGAAAATTGTTCAGAGAGGTGAAAATTGTTCAGAGAGGTGAAAATTGTTCAGAGAGGTGAAAATTGTTCAGAGAGTGGAAAATCGTTCAGAGAGTGGAAAATCGTTCAGAGAGTGGAAAATCGTTCAGAGAGTGGGAAATCGTCGATGTCCTGGTTGTCCATTGCGGACTATCATTCGTCAGGAGCGGACAAGGGGGAGGAGGACTCCTGCATGCGCCTCACATCGATACCAGCCAATCGTTCAACCAAATCACAAAGTCTCCAGCCAGGCTACATACACACCCTCTGCTGTGTGTGTTGTGTGATGCAGGAATGCAGGGATGCCGGACGATGCCACCGCTTGTTGAACATAAGTCTCTGCCCCCCACTCGCTTGTCATCTCTCCCTCGTGCCTTGCTTCTCTTCCTCCCTCCAACCCACGACAAACGCGAAAGGAGTCCGCCCCGGTGTCATCCTCACAGCGCACACCGAGCGGCCAACCCGGAAGGGCGGTTCTCGCTCGCATCTATTGCCCGCATCGCTCTCGTCGCGAGACGTTGTGGTCTGCCCAAGGGTTCCTCCCAATTCCCCCTTGACGGGTCGCCGCCGTCCCTTGCGGTGACCCGCCCGACTCCGCGTCGATTCCGTCGTACCACGACTTCTTCAATTTCGGACCGAACCCAATATACCCCGAAACTGATCCGCGGTTCTTCGACGCGTTCATCAGTCAAACCCAACACCAAGCGATCCCAACGAGTGAGTCGGAAGGTAGTCTTTTCTGCGACCAAAGACTACTTTCTAACCCCGAAGGGATCGCCTACCCGACACCTAACGCCTCTAATCTCTTCCCGTCGACGCCAGCTCATAACGTCCCTGCCTTTGGATTGACACACCCGGCAGACTTTTTGTCGTCCATTAACATCGCAAACTCTCCACTGCCTCCTTTTCTACCTCAGGGGCATCATTTTGCGGCCCCACCCACCTACCCTGCCCCGCCGCCCTTTCAATCGGGCGTACCGCCTTCCGATCAACAAGCGGGCTTGACAGCGGAGGAGGGGATTCCGAACCCCCGGCCACAGATCCCAGGTGCTGGACACCAAGCTCAAAATCTGAGACGACAACGACAGCCACGTGTCTGGCCTCATAAGTGTGACTTTGTCGGCTGCAATTACACCGCAAGGTACCCCAAAGACGTCAAGAAGCATCAATCCGTCCACCTTCCTAGGGAGTCGATCAAATGCACGAACCTAGGATGCCCTGCCACGTTTACTAGAAAATATAATCGCACTAAACACTTAAGAGGGAAGTGTCGGTTTCAGGCTTCATAAGTGCTGTCCCCTGGGTATCTGGTCTGCCTTCCTCAATCGCGATTTGCCCCCTCAGCCTCCTTGTTTGGCTGTCGTCTTCTGCAAGCCATGTTCCTTCTCGCAAGTTCCCGGGCCAATCTGGCCATAAACTTCCTCATCCTGCTCCTTGGTTGGAAGCAGGGACAATTTTGGCTCGTTTTATCCGGCGTCTTGTTTCGGGTCGTCTACTTGTCCGCCGTAGATATCTACCTTTATCAGCATGATCCGTCCTCTCAAGAGTTCTGCTACACATGCGATTACGATGAGAACAGCGACGAGAAGGAAGACGGAGACGAAGAAGAAGACGAACAAGAGAGAAAAGGATATTATTTCGGCCATGCGCCTACTTTCCGCTACAATCCATCCCGATCTCCGCTTCTCGGACTGGAATTCCATCTAGAGCTGGCATATCATGAGGCGATCAAGCATATTATCAATGCCCAGGCCATCGGGGGACAGAACTTGAGGAATGAGGACCGCATACCTTGTGACATCACACTTAAGCTTTTCCGGCCTTTCCTCTTCGACTGGGGTGATCCCGGAGAGCATATCGCTATTCGAAAGCGAAAGCTCGCATTGTTTTCCAACAACAGCGTTTCGCGAAGAACCATCCCTGTTTCCAGATTCCAGTTATTTGACTGGGGAGACCCCGGGGAGGGACACTTGATTACAGCTAGTGGAACGACCGAAACTCTCCAGTCCTAATCTCGACGGTCTTCCTCCGTCTCGAGCCGTCTGACACACCTAGTTGGGTCGGGCACACATAGACGCGCGAGGTATTCTTCGAAAGAGATCACTCGAGGAGAATCTAGCGAATTATTCGTCATAAAATTCAACTGGACGGCTGCCCAACCCGTCCATGATTGACAACAGCTAGTATAGCCGTTTCGATACCCGACGGAGGCCCGAATTAGACCGGAGTTGGAGGTTCTTTCTAGCAGTCCCCCCCCAACAATGTCACGTCCTGCCCCGAATGCCCCAAAGCAGGGGATTGCTGCGCCCGTTGTCCTGTTGAGACGGCCTGCTGACGGACCTCGGCGTCCGTGACGCAGAGTCATGTACGGTCGCAGGACACGCCTTTGCCGATGCGAAACCCCGGATCCCGACGCATCGCTTGACCACCAGGTCCGCTGGACGAAGCGCCTTTGCTTTGCTTCGGTGACCGTGGCACTGCGTTTCGCCCATGGAGAAAGCAGTGATACCATGGGCCGTAATAAGAGGCAAGGTTTGGCTTGTTTTCCTCATGCGAACGAAACTTTGGTTTTTTTTTTCCATTCTCAATAGGCATATTCACTGTCTCCCTCCTGTACCGTCTTCAGTTTACGAAGTATGCCGCAATTGGAATTTTTTTCTCTTTTTTTATAAATTCCCAGCGTGACCTTCTTGCGCAAATCAGTAGTGTGACTCACTCTGCGATGGTTCCTCGTGAACATGCCAATGACGACCTCAAGCGATTCTCTCCCACGCGAATTGCAATTAGCGGAAGGCAATTTTGATGTATTGTATATAATATGTACATCCGTACTCCAAATTCAAAGCCGTCCACCAGCGCTGCTCTCCTTGCCCAACTTCCCAATTCCGGCTAGGGGAGATGTGCTGCGGTGGAAGTCGGGGTTTGCTGCAGAAGGACAACAGGTAGTTACTTGGAAGTAGATGGTTAGACACACATACACAAAGGGCTCTTTACGTAGTCTAGAAGCAGCGTCTGTCTAGGGTTCCCCCCATTCATGGCTGGATGGACACCGCGGCAAAGCCTTAGCTGAGGATTCGACGTCGTTTCTTAGCTTTCATCTACCTATTGGGTAGTCATTGTATTCCCTCACTCTACTCTTCCATGGAGATTATGCTGGCTCGTTACGATTGCATGCACATCGTCCTCGTCTATAATAATTTAGGTCGAAATACGGTACCCTCGCCGGATGATGGAGAACATCTTTGAACTACTGAGTGGCGTAGAGCGTAGAGGTGAGGTTATTCTGTCCAATTCAAGACCATTTAAAAGCTATGGACGCCCACTCCTGGTGTTCTTCGCCTCGCGGAGACCCTACTAGCCTCGAAAGAATCCAACCAACCAATACAGCTAGCAAATACTTACGTCAAATCACACAATTACAAAGGTTCACTTCAACTCTTTTTTACATTTTGTTCAATGGGGTATCAAGTTTGTGCATCTCACCTAACCGCCATCGCAGCTGCAGAACCCCTCGTACACTAGTACACTTCTGCGCGCTTCGTCAATCCCATCGTCCATTTCCCAAAACCAAAGCCGCCCGTCAATGGCCTAGTTCCCCAATAAATTTCATCGCCTATTGAACTCAAGGTTCGGAGCTTCCCTGGAAGTCAACACTCTGGCTACTTTCGCCAGCGGAATCCTCGTCGGTCGCAACGTTCTTGGCTAATTTGGCTAATTCCTCGTCAAGCTTGTCCTGGTTATCAGCGCCCTGGGCCTGCTCAATCTGGAGGACCAGGCTAAAGAGCTCAAGCTTGAGGACCTTGTTCTTGATTTTGCTGGGGAACGGGCAGATGTCAGTTTCCTATACTATAAATAAACAAAGCGGAGGCTTCGTATAGTAGAATGTGCCAATGCTGACTTACCCGATCTGAAGAGCCGCACCGTCCTCGGTGTTCTTGCCACCAGCGGCTTCGATGGCATCGTTGAAGCCACCACTCTCGGTCTCAGCATCCTCGGCGGTCTCACGAGCGGCCTTGAGGATTGCAAGATCGTTCGCACTAACGGCCGCTAGGTCCGCACGGAACTGGTCGACCTATTTTTTTCCTCTCCTGTTAAAATGCTTGCCCTTTCTTCAACCCAGGGAGAAAAGGATCGCAAACCGTACAGGGAACTTGGCGGCGACCTCAGCGAGGGCGTTTCCGGCAACGCCATCCGAGACTTGGAAGTCGGCATAGTCTTGGACCGTGAGGAGGTCGACGGCGAGGACGGAGGCAACGAAGGTGAAGAAGGCGATCTTGGAGATGTACATTTTGGCAGAAGGTGTGTTTCGTTTTCTTTACTTCTCTTGGAAAAGGAAATAATAACGAGGGAAGTTAGTGTTGAAATGAAAAAGGTTTGAATGCGGCAACCCCAAAGGAACAAAAGTGTTTTGAAGCAAATAAAATAATACTACAGCACAGCTGTCTGAGAAGAAGAGAACAACGAGTTACCAGCCGCTGGCTGTGGGAGAAGAGGAGAAGCTGGAAGTGAAGACGGTGAGTGAGGCTAACAAAAGAGAAAGTTCCCCCAAAGGCGAGGTGATCGAGGGCCTTTTATGCATCCTTACTCCATAAAAGTCTGCCATCCCATCGTGGTTTAGATGGCGGCCCCATCTATCATCTCGGCTACATTTACCGAGGGCCTAGGGCGTATGGCAGCCAAGAAAATGGCATCACGTCCGGGCTACGACGCTGTCCAACCACTCACAAACGAGGCAAGGGTCTGGCTGCAAAATACGGAGCAAGCCAAGCTCCCCAAGTTCCAAGGGTCTGGAACACCAAATTGCCCTTGTAAGGGGATGGATGAGGAGTGTCAAACAGGTCAATGGCGCCTTTTCTTTCTCCACTCGAGCTAAGCGAATGGCAAGTGCTTGAAAGGGGGCCACGTGATGGAGCTATGGACGACAGGTTTTGTTGATGGGGGCCCACCTCTTTTCTGTCACGGAGCTGTCTCACGCACGGCCGTCGACAGGGGTTTGGCTATGTGCACAGCAACCCTAGCCGGGTTTTGCAAGGGAGCATTGTACATCGAGGTGGGGAGCCCTGACCCACGTCGCCTTCGCGAATGTCAAGTTTCGCGAAACCCGCAAGCCAAAGCCTCCTTGTCGCGGTCTATCCGTCCGAGAGAGCGCAGGTTAATACGAAGGCCCCCTGGAAGGGGTAACGGGTGGGTCGAAATGATAGGAGGAGATGTACTTCGTAGACATAGGTGACTCTGGGATTGATGAGTCTTGAATATCAATGCGGTGTACAAAAGTATCGTGTTCTTCTGTACTGAGTATAGCCAGTTGTTGTATCGAAGTGGCATCGTATATGATCACTTGACGTCTCCAAATGGCAACGGCAAAGAAGCGACGGCCATACGCCACGGCCAAAACTTCCTGGCCGTGATATACTCTCTGGAAAATACAATTGTCCCAGTGTTCTTCGACGTCACCCGAAACCACAAACGGACGCGGCGCTTTCGAAATGGAGCTCCATATAGCCGAGGATGTCGGACACATGGCTAGTATCATCGTCTGAATTACACACAGTTTCTTCATTAGCTTGTCCTGGAACTTTGCTTGGATGCGGATGAGATCTGTAACCCAGCACCTGAGAGTACTCATCTCTCTGGTGCAGGGAGAGTAGTGATTAGCCCTCCGACCCAAGTAGTTTCTGATATTTGCCACCATCTCAGGAATAACATATAAGTTTCCCATCTCAGCAAGACATTCAATCCACAAGAGGGCGTTTATCTCGAAAAATTTACACAGTCCTTCCATCAGGTCATCACACGTCAATGACGCTTATCACAGGTGGAAGGAGAAGTCCGCCATCGCATAGTCTAGGAAGACCTCAGAGCCTGCTACGTTGGCCGCCCTAGAGGATGCTAAGGCTAGTCGTGCTGGTCTCTTGTAAATGCTAAGGATGTCCCCGGAAAGACATCGTAGACAAGCAAGGGCTAATTTACCATAATCTTCCACTTTCTTGATGTGAAGGCGTGGATCCACATGCTCTGTCATTAAATACTCTTGTGCCGATCTATGGATCATCCTAACCCTCAATCGATTGTCCAAGAATACTATCTGGCCACAGACCATATCGAACTTGTGAGCAAGATCTAGTAGAGTGATGTTAAGATTAAGATGAACAGCCTAGGAGAGCTTATTGATAGTTAAATATCGTGGCGCCAGCACAATCCAGCAAAATGCAGACTTTGCAAGCTTAGCATGGTTTGGTTTCCTAAGAATGGCCCGCGTCATTCGAGTGTACCTCTCATTAAGGCCCGGATAGGTAGTGCTGAGAATTTTTTCAATGCTCTCAACTGTCAGGGCATTGAAGTCGATTTTGTCAAGTACTAGCTTAGCCCAGAGGAAATATCTATCAGCCAGGGTTGAAATCCTCTCCGGCAATTGCATCGTCAATGGAGCCCGTGGTACGGCCTCCAACCTCTTGTAAACGTAAGCATGTATGTCGGACTCTAATAAAGACATGGTTAGGCTAAGGAGGGCAAGAAGGTCAAGGCAGGCAGTCATTCGTGGCGGCACTGGGGGAGAATAACCCAAAAAGAACACCCTTGCACCCTTACCTATCTTGTCAGATTTTAGGAGCTCGGTGCGGCAGAGGCGATGTTGTAACCGCGCACTGATTGTATTGATATGTCCAGCAAGCACACCCTTGCTTAGACTCAAGACGAAAATTCACACATGATTCACGTAGAGTGGAAGGAGTTTCATCCAGCGGTCCACATCAGAGCACTCGTCAAGGCCATCAATGATCTATATATGCTGTAGGCTCAAATCAGCATCTAACCTTACAAAGATGCCCTTCTCAAAGATGTCCGGTCAGATGAGGTGGCTATCAATGGGATTCCGAGCCACTGAACGATCGCATAGGGTTTGAAGACTGGCTCTCACGGTATTATCACTAAGGGCCATTTGGTAGGCTAGAGAGTGCAAGCAATCCATCACAGTAGATCGTTTCGAAATGCTGTGCTTATAGAAGAAATGGCTGACAACAGCCCTCGTTGTTGTAAAGTATGGTGGTTGTGTAAGCTGAGAGGACGGATTTGCCCGCGCCCACCTTGCCTGTAAGCCAAAGTAGGGCTGGTGCATCTTCAACTGATGCCACTCTCCAGCTCTTAAAATCGTCACTCTGTCCAAGCCAGGAGCATGTGCCTTCTTCTCGTTCGTTTGTCTTGGTAACCCTTTCCTGTTCATACGACTGATCCGCGCCGAGGAACTCCTGCAGGTCTGTACAGATTTCAATAGGAGGTCCTGGACGTAGTACGAATTATCATGAACTTTTTTTTTTTTTTTTTTTTCCCTTTTCCTTCCTTCAGGGACAAGAATTTCTTTTTCTTTTTTTTTATTAAAAAAAAGAAATAAAATGAAAAAGAAATAGATAGAAACAAAACCTACGCGCTTTGCGAATTTCTTGTACTGCTCTCCGCAGAGCTTTGCGCAAAGCACGATAATCTGGGTCTTCCCGGTTCCGGAACTTGCACAGCTCTCGGTGATCTTTATTAAATTCGTATTTCGTCTCGTTCGGCCAGTGCAACACCGCCGATTCCTTGTCAACGACCAGAGCCCCGGTCGGGCCGAATAAACGCAGCTTGCGCGATTCGAGGATGGTATGGATGTACAGGCCGTCATTGTTGCAGGCCACTTTGAGGAAGGCATTGTAGAGCCGTTGTAGTTCGCGCGAGTTCGGGATCAAGTCGTCGACGAACGGTTTCCGCACTCGAAAGAGACGGAGGATGAACTTGAGCGAAGCAGCCAGTTTCGCGCCTTTGTGCGGCGTGCCGAGGAAGAAGATGGCGCAGATGCGGTCGGCGAGGTCGCTTATGAGAGTTCGTGCGGAGACGTAGACCTGTTTCGCGACGAGGCCGCCCATACTATGTCCAACGAGAATGATGCCCGTATTGGATTCTCTAATCCGTTGATCGTCGCGCAGGTCGGCGGGGGGGTTATTCGCAAAGTCCCCGACGTTGCGAAAGCTGTCCTCGGGGGTGGTCCATCTGGAGGGATAGCCAAAAGTGCTAATGGCGGTGTTTAGTTCGAAATCATCGTCCTTGGCGAGAAACTGGCCAGGCCAGAATGGTGCTTCATCGCCGCGAGCAGTAGTTAGCGCTGTTCTGCCAATGTGCGACATCATCTGAGGAAGCGGCCGGGCAGTCAACGAACCAGCCTCAAGCTGAGCGACTACAAACACACACACACAAGGTCGGGCTTTGCATCGTATCTCTCGACCAACGGAAACTGGCATCACTTTGGGGATCGTGTTCCGCTCTTTGCCATTCATCGTAGGTTATAAGGCCCCAAGGCGACAGAGCCGAGAAACTTAATGTAGGCACTAGCGTCCCTAGATGCAAGCATTATTTACTAGCCTCCTCTGAGCTTGGTAGATGAGCCCTGGTGTGACTTGAGCATTCAACATTGGTATCAGACAGATTATCCAAGGCGCTTGGGGCAAGCTTGGTAACACGACAGGATGCTAGGCGTTGTGGTTTTCCCGGACATTTAGAATGGCAGCCTTTGACAGGTGGAAGCAAACTTCTGCCCCGTATCTCCCATGGGTATCGTTGTCGTTTTTGATCTCAGTTGGTGATGAGTATTAACCAGGCCGGGAATTTGTATGTATCTGGGACCTGTTCTACTTAGTGGGGCCAGGCTTCTGTGAGGGACTTGGTTTGGGGGTGTGATGATAACCAAAGATGGCATATCTCGCCGCAACTGCTGTCCCTCTGGCTTCTCCTTAACGCCGTCGAGAAGCTTGAGCATCCACTTCCGAAATGGACCCGTAAGTTCTCTGAAGAGGTGTGCCTAGATGTTTTCGATTGTCTTCTCGCGGTGGTGGAACATATTGGCGGAGTCATCGTCGGTCAAGCAGGGCAGCAGCAAGAACTTAAATGACGGGCGGATCTAGAATTAGAAACATACGAAGGGAAGCAGAGACTTACCCTTTCCCCCCATGATGATTCGAGATCTCGAGAGTCATCGAGAAACTCCCGAGGGAAAGCCACTAATGCCCATTTCCCAGCCATGCCGTGCCTCTTCTCGGACATCCGTCTCAGAATCTGTCCCTGTTTTACCGGCAACGGCAGCCCAAATCGCCCGAAAGCATTCGCCCGAAAGGTG
The DNA here is from genome assembly GCA_002812735.1 of Scedosporium dehoogii. Classification (NCBI taxonomy): domain Eukaryota; kingdom Fungi; phylum Ascomycota; class Sordariomycetes; order Microascales; family Microascaceae; genus Scedosporium; species Scedosporium dehoogii. Next base: position 51,336 of record PGIR01000194.1, read on the forward strand.
TGTACCCAGAATTCACACAGCAGCACATCCGATGTCCCTTCGAAACTGAACGTTCCGATAATCCTCGATCCGATAGACGCCAATTGCAAACGAAAATGGTAAGAAGAAAGCTGAGCTATGCTGACACGCGATGTTCTTTCCTCTCCGCTCGATCGCTCCATCTTATGAGTCAACCCACATCCACCGGCCGCATACATGCTTTCTCATTACCCAGAAAATCTAGCCAACCCTTTTCGCACTTATCCCGAGATGTACACGTAAATTTGGCTGCGCCTTTCCTCGACCACAATCAGAACAGAGCTGGCGCTTACCCACAGCTGTATTATGCATGCCATGGCCTGGGCAGAGTCCAATGAAAACCCTCCCATGATGTGCCCGAACGCCACTAACTAGACCCCGGTCTTCAGCTCACATCGACATTTCTCCTCTGTGACAAAACTGGGGAACGTAAGGAAGAATAATGTCTCTTCCTACTCACCGCCCCAAAGACTGAATCGACAACAATGCTGAATGATACGAAGAACACGTTGCGCGAGATCGCGGCAACATCGCCGGGCCCCCTCAAGGAGAGGCTGCTGCACATCCAACGCATCGCGGGACATGTCCAACAAAAGAGAGCTATGCGTCGCTGCGTGCAGGTCAATCGTCTTACCATGCGGGGTGATAAAGGAAACGAAGCCAGTCCAATCGAGCTCCGGCATCATACTTCAGACAGTTACATAGCCATATCGTGTCCGTGGAATCTTCCGGGACACGAGGCTACGAAGAGGTATAAATTCGTTCCCGAAGGGGTTCCTGGAATCCGCATGCCACCAGACGTCGTCCTCGACAGGATCATTAACTTTAAAAACTGCAATCCGAACTACGTCGATTCGCCAATCTGGATCGACAAGTTATCCATTAATCAAGACGACGATGAGGAGAAGGAGATGGCGGTGCATTCTATGGATCTTGTCTACCAATACAGTGGCTGCACGCTCGGGCTCCTCTTCGTCAGGATCGCCACAGTTCCCGAGCTAACAGCCCTCCGACAGCTCCTCGACAGTTATTACGCCAGCAACAATGATAACAACCCAACCTTGATCGCGCCGTTGGAAGAGACCGGCCTCGTGCTTGACGTGATTGAACTAGTCCTCAGTGACAATTGGTGGCACAGAGCATGGATATTCCAGGAAGAGTTTCTCGCCTCAGTCAACATGAAACTTCTCCTGCCTTGCTCTGTACACACTCATGGGATGTTTAGGAACGACGAGGGTGTTGACCTGTTTGGGCAGACTTTGGGAGAAGTCGAAGTCCACGCCATGAATTTCCGGACGGAAGTAACAACATTCTGCCTTGCGCTAAGCCGCTACGCCGGCATAGATCAGACAACAAGAGATCGTTGCACCAGAATACTTCAACTCGCGAGGCGGTATTCCTGGCTATTCAGGGTTGCGGGCGACACTGACCCGAATCTCCAAGTGCGCGCCATGTCGCCCACGATATTTCAGGACCTCGGTTCGCGCGGGATCAGCGTTCCGTCGGACATCCTCGCCATCGCATCAAATTGCCTGCGGTACGTCACGAGGCTAAATACCGTGGCTCTTGGCGGCACTGAGGAGAGTCTGAGCATAGCCATTCTTGCTCTCTTCTTCATGAATGGGGAGATCCTCGGAGACCATGTAAAGGGGGACATTGTCTTGGACAAGAATATCTTTGAGTGTTTGAACACAACAAAACTTCCCATTCGACCGCCTATGCAGATGTCGGAGTTGATTTTCATCAAACAGTGCCGTCTCCCCTACGTCAAGTTTATGCCCGACGGCATAGCATCGCGCGGTGTCGTATCACGACTGGACAGGGAAATCCGCGTCGCCGTCCCCTCCGCTCTTCGCACGCGGTACTGGAGCGAAAACAACGACAAGTTCACCTACGGTCTTACGGCTGCCGAAAGGGGCCTCCTGTTAACTCTAGCAAAATTTTATAAGGAGGAGATGACTAGGTATGGTGGTGGTGCTCTGCCTCTCCTCATAGAACACTTCGTGCGGTCGACGGCGGAGGGCGAGAGTGGCGGCCTGGCCCAGTTTTGGAGTAAGAAACACCTTCAAATCATGATGACGAAGGCGGTTTGCCGCGCCATGATTAATGAGCGGCCATTGTGGCTAGCACGACTCCACGTCAAGGGCAAATGGACACCACATCTCGGCGTATTCGTCCCGGATGATCCACAGCCTAATCCTTTTCCTACGTATGTCTTTACGTCATGGCAGTCGGACAACGAATTCAAGGATCGCGGCGCGAAATTGGCGAGGAAGAATGTAAGAATAGCGTCGTTGGAGGTTGCCATTGACCCGGAGACCGAGCGCTTGACTCCTCGGAAGTGGATGAATGGCCTTTACTTCTTCAAGGACACGCAGCATCCAAAAACTTGGACTTTTCGGTGGCCGGATTGGGTTCAGGGCAGATCAGCGCACGCCCTTGAAGGATGATGGCCGTGTGACGGTAGAAGGGTTTATGAAGATGAAGTCTTTGGAAGACGGCTTGGACATCGTTGGTCAGGAAAGCCTAGGAGCCAGATAGCAACAGTATATTAAATAGTCGTCTAAGTCAGAGAGAAGTAAGGTATATTCCCGGGGGCAACACTTACTCTCACCGTTTAAAGTGAGCCGCTGCTGGTATTTGGCTCCTGCAAATTCCTGGGCCTCGCGACATGTCTAGGCGACAAGGAGCGCTCTGAATGGCTCTACGATCCACCCGGTAAGCCCGAGGAGCCATTTCTGGCAAAATATAGCACATGGCGGGGATATGCTTGCTGGTAGATCTGGAGTCGGAGCAGGCTTGGACAAGTCCTAGAAGAGGGTGAATGTTTTGTCCTCTTTCACTGGTTCTGGAACTAAGCAGAACCAGCTCGGCATGCTGTGCGCCGAAGCTGTGGGGTGAGTCCAACAGCGGGACATGGTAAGAAGGGGCATGGGCGCTTCGTTGGGTTTGAAATAAGCAGGGGAAAAAACAACATTTCCTGAATCGTCTGCTGGATCCATACCATCTGGCGCCTCAAGTCGTACATGCCAGAGGACAAGCAGAACACAACACCACAATTTATCCGGATTGATACTTGACTTTGTGCCAATTATCTGCGCACATTATATTTATGTCCCGATGTCCTATGCTTATTCGACGGAGGAGCTGCGTGTAGTATTACCTTTAATAATTCGGATCTCTTTCAGTCTAAAAAGGGCATTCCCGAGAAGCTACATCGACTTAACCGTGATCAACTCTGAAGATATTGCGGTGACAACTTTGAGCATCGAGACATTGCCACTACGCTCTCAGAGACTCTTGTTGGATGGGCCGTAGAATCACATATCCTCTAAGGCCATCCGTCCTTGCCAACATCTAGTGCTGGTGACTTTAGGCCCGAAAGGTAAAACGGACCCTAGTCGCGACTAGAGTCTCATTAGCAGGCGATTCTAAGAACATAATTAAAGATTGGAGTATCATAGTCGCTTTGCACTACTCCTTTCATCTGGCTTTAGCTTATCGCTCAGCACTTCAGCACTATTGCCAGTTTGCATCCTCGACACTAAGGAGCGGAAGCATCCACACTTCCTTTTATAGTAGCTCTCTAGAACGGGTGAAGGATGCCGATATTTCTTTCCAGTTCACCCTGAACATAATTAAAACGGTTTCGAAGACGAGCAACCTCATTAATTCGAAGCTCCAATCAACCTTGAAACCGTTCGACCCAACTTCCGAAGTGAGCGATCGCTCCAAACCAAGTAACGATAAGGAGCAGCCAGAAAATCCCCTGCTGTCAATCCAATGCCTGCCCGACGAAATTTTATCAGAGATCCTATCCCATCTCGACATAGAATCCCTGTTCCTTTTAGGCCAGACCTGTCGCCTGTTGTCGCACGTAGAGAAAGGGACCTCTTAATATAGAGAGGTGAGAATAATTATATAAGTGACCCTGCCAGGACACTTCAGCATAAAATAAGAAGCAAGAATGTCAGGAGTCACCACGCAAGATGATCTGTAAGGACAGAAAAGAAGATCTCAATTAACAATAAATAATTATAATAAGATTTGTTGAACTTGTTGTTCGCTCGAGAGAGGAAAGGAAATGTGAGGACATGTGGCATGGAATAACGTTTCTCCGCTTCTCGGCTTCCCCGCTTCACCCTCGCCCTACAAATGCGGCGCTCTATAATCTATGTAAATGGGACCGAAAGAGAAGGGCGCTAAACAGATTCAGCCGCCTCCATGTCCGATACGCTTCCTCCCTCGCCGGGAGCCGTTAAGCTTTTGCTCGACAAGGGATTTAACCCCAGCAGCGTGGAGTTCAGCAGAGGCGATGCGCTGCGATGGGCAGCGGAAAAGGACGCGAATGTAGAATTAGTGCAGCTGCTCCTCGAGGAAGGTGCCGATGTGGATTCCAAGGCCGACGCGGACGGCAGGACGGCACTTCATTCTGCCGCATTCGCTGGGGCCTGCGATGTGCTGGGGGTTCTGGGTGCGGCAAAGGCGAACGTGGCGGGGAAGTGCGATCTGGGTCGTACGGCGCTTCACTACGCCGTCATGGGCGGAAATTGCGAAGCGGTTCGCCTTCTAGTTAATGTTCTGGGTTCGAACCTGTCGTGGCGGGATAACCTGGGGAGCACTCCTCTGCACTCGGCGGCGAACCATGGTTTCAACGAGGTGATTCAGCTGCTGCGGGACCTCGGTGCCGATATTCATGAGGAGGATGACGCTGGGTTTACGGCCATACAATATGCAAGCGGTTGGGCGAGCGTTGAGACAGTACAGCTTCTAGTTGAGTTAGGCTCTGATATCGCAGAGAAGAGTAAAAGCGGCTTTACGTCTCTACATGCAGCAGCACAGCACAACAAAGCTGAGATAGCGTAAGTGATACTTTCTTATCTCACCAATACATCAAGGGCAGAGTTAAAGAGGTGTGATATGATTCAGCCTCTATCTCCAGATCTGACGCTGCTTGCGTGCAGCTAGTGTCTCCAAAGCTCGAAGATCCCATCACATTTTCTATGCAGTGTTGTTGTTAAGAAGAGGAGGGTTACTGACGTAGGGACCACTGGTTCCCCTAGGGAGTATCTCGCAAGTCTTGGAGCTGATATCGCAGCGAAAGACAACAAAAGACACACAGTGCTACATCGCGCCGTGCAGTTCAACAGTTTGTCCGTGGTTGAAGTTCTCCTGCGTCGCGGTGTCGATGTAGAGCAAAAGGACAACAGGGGGTATACTCCGCTGGCTTCTGCTTCGCATTCCGGACACACGGAGATTGTGCGTCTACTCTGGGACAATCAGGCCAGCTTAAACACGATCAACGACATGGGAAACCGACCTCTCCACCACGCCGCTTCCCAAGAGAACGAAGAAACCATGCAGTTCCTGATAGAAAATGGCGCAGAAATAGACGCCATCAACTCCAAGAAGACTACGGCGCTCCTCGTCGCCGCCCAAAGAGGAAAACTGGCATCCGTTCGCCTTTTAGCAGACCATGGGGCTGATCTCAAGATGAAAGGGATGAATAATTTCACCGCACTCCACTACGCGACGGCTGCGAAAGACAAGCCGCTCGTCCGGTTCTTGCTGAAACGCGGCCTCGATATCGAGGCCAAGACGTTGGCGGGCCAGACAGCACTGAGTAGAGCGGCGGGCTTGGGACTCCTAGATATGGTTTTGCTGCTGCTTGAGTGCGGCGCCGACTTATCTACGACGGCTCAAGAAGGCTGGACGCCGTTACATTATGCCGCTTTTCAAGGAGTGGAATCTGTCGTGGACGCTTTGCTAGATCACGGTGCCGATCCGGTTGCCGAGATACTCGACGGACGTCGCCCCGAATCGGTTGCCCAGGAACAGGGACACATCGCCATAGCCAAGATGCTGAAGAACAGGACACCGGTGAGCAAGAGGGCATCTGAGCGATCGGCGTCGCAGACGGTGGCAATGTTTGTGTCTGCCGCCGAAAAGGGCAATTGTGTCCAGGTATCGCGACTCATCAAGAACGATGGTATTGACGTCAACGCGATGGATTTGGATGGACGAAGAGCCATATGCGTATCTGCAGAGAATGGCCACGAGTCTGTGGTGGATCTATTGATCGAGAACGAAGCCGACTTGGACTTGACAGATGTGAATGGGCAGTCGGCGCTTTGGTGGGCGTCGCGCTATGGACATGAAAAGGTGGTACGAAGGCTCCTCAGCAAGGGGGTTCCCGTGGACTCGGCCGATTTCGACGGCCAAACACCGCTGTCGACAGCGTCGCAGAAGGGGCATGCGGACATCGTAGAGCTTTTGTTGAAGAAAGGAGGCGATCCGAACACGACGGCCAAATACGGAAGAACCGCGCTGCTCTTCGCCGCCGCCGGCGGTTATCTTCGTATTGCCGATCTGCTGATTAAGGCTGGTGCCGAGGTGGATTTCGAAGATCCGAACGGAGATACAGCGCTGTCCGTTGCGAAAGGCCAGGGTCACGACGAACTTGCGAAGCTGCTGCAACAACACAGCGCTCTCGACTCCGAATCGAACAGACGTGCCAAAAACGCAAAGGATCTATCGGAAGCAGCGGCAGCTGGCCGGGTCGCAGAGATTCGTCGTTTAATCAGAGCTGGGGCCAATGTCAACGGGACTGAAGAAGAAGACGCCGATGGGGCCACGCCCCTAGTCCGCGCTGCTAGAGCTGGGCAAACCCTCGCCATCACCACGCTTATCAAAGAAGGGGCCGATGTAAATAGACGTTCAAAAGTTTCAGGAGGGGCAGCCACGTCCTTCGCCGCAGGCTACGGTCATGCGTCAGCTGTGAAGCTGCTATACGAGCATGGGGCAAAGCTCAACCAAGTGGACAATTCCAATCGAACGCCGCTGTCTTACGCGGCCGAGTATGGGCACGAGGATGTTGTGAAACTCCTTCTCAAGCTTGGAGCAAAGAAGGAGATCAAAGATGAACACTCAATAACGCCACTGCTACATGCTGCAAGGAATCGACACAAGGGGGTGGTTGAAATCCTGATTCGGAAAGGAGCCAATGCCGAATCTGGGGATTATTTCGGTTATACGCCTCTTACTCAAGCTTGTCGCAATGGCGATAGGGACCTCGTTCGCTTTCTTCTGGGAAAGGGAGCTCGAATGAGACCAGAGTCTACTTCCAATTGTTCGCCCCTGTGCATAGCAGCCGTGATTGGGGCTGAAAGCATCGTCGAGCTACTGATTGACCACGGTGCAGATCTGAACCACTTTTCCGACAATAGGGAGACGCCGCTTATTCTCGCCGCACAGAACGGTTTCAGCATGGTAGCCAAGATATTAATAGAGGCGGGTGCCGATGTTAACCTCACAGACGACGATGGCCGAACCCCCTTATCCCACGCCAAGGAACGCGGCCACGAATCTGTTGTGAAGTTACTTTCCCAGGCGGTAACCCTGAGGCAAGTGAACGAGAGGGCGATGAGAAAAATGGAACAAGAAACGCTAGTTCAGCGAAAGCGGTATCAATATCAGCCCCTAGGAGGGCGGGGAAAGGAGGGGCATATTCGCGTCCTCGAGCTTGGCCCGGGCGAAAGAGGTGACATCATCTCTTTCGAGCTCACCGAGATCGACCTCTACGGCGACAAAAGGCCGCCGTTCGAAGCCCTGTCGTACGAGTGGCGGGAGAAAATTGGGACAGTTCCCGTCCAGTGTGGCAAGGACAGGCTCCTAATAACGCCGAACTGCAAAGCTGCCTTGGAGAGGCTTCGGTTGAAGTCCAGGAGGAGGACTCTCTGGATTGATGCTGTCTGTATCAATCAAGGAGATAGCCAGGAGCGCACGCAGCAAGTGGCAATGATGACCGACGTCTATCGAAAGGCAAAAGCGGTCCTCATGTGGGTTGGGGAAGAAAAAGAAGAAGGGGGAGACAATGATTCCATGGCCTCCGCCTTTAATCATATCCCCGTGCTCGCTCAAGTCCACGCAATGCTTCGTAAAGATCCCGGCGGATCTTCCTTTGAGCAGTTTTCGCTCGAGGAAAGGATGGATGCTCAAGAGTTGGCCCGTGGGGTGATGGCGGATGAAAATGCCACCGCGGGCCTACATCGATTATTCTGGGTAAAGTACTTCACGCGAGCGTGGATATTTCAAGAAATAATCCTCGCCAACTCGAGAGGCATCGTGATGTGCGGCAGCCATCAGTGCCCGTGGGAGACGTTCAAGGCCGGGCTTCTAGGATATAGAGCGTGCTCGGCTGCGAACAACCCCACCTTTTACGAGATTGTCCGAATCGACGATTTGTTCGCCCAGGACGGCGAGGCGGATTTATTCCAGACGAGCTCATCGATGAGCGTGTTTGAGGCGAGCGACGCAAGAGACAAGATCTTCGCGACGTTGAGGCTGGCGTCGGTTGTGGAGACGCCGTCGATCAAGCGGCCCGTCGCCGACTACAGCCTGACGGTTCAGCAAGTGTACGTCGATGCGGCGAGGTACTTCATCGACAGGTATCAGAGCGTGCACATATGGACGCAGGGCAGCCGCCATAGCACCAAGGAGATTCCGAACCTGCCGACGTGGGTGCCGAACTTTACGATGCGATGGGATGATTTGGAACATGATAAAGGTACTTTCGCTTTGGTAACACCGGAATTATTTTCGCAGTTGATTGAGGGTCGTCCGACGACAACGCCGGTCGCTCTTCACATCGACGGATGCATCCTGGATAGAGTGGCCTTCAAAGTTACGATTACCAAAGAGACGGACGTTTACGATATCGTTCTTCCAACTGTCCAAGCTCTTGCTAAGTTCGGGCGGAGTATTTATGACTCGTTTCCAGATGGTAATAGCGAAGAACAGGAACAGAAAGAGAAGACGATCAAGGGTAGGAGAAGGATCCCAAAGAGCGGTAGTAGCAAGGCCAAAATGTCTGTTCGGTTTCAGAAAAGAACTGGCAGAGGAGGAGGATCATTCAGGTCGAGTGACCGTAACCCACCACCGTCCAACAAGACGAATGGACAGGCCATCCTGAGCATGATTTTTAACTCGTATGGCACTTCACCCGAAAATGATGCTGAGATGGCAGCCTATCTGGCATGGAGGCTTTCCAAAGATGAAAACACACCGGAGCCCTCCAAAGAGCCTCCGGATAGTTTGAAAAGCTTAGTAGCAGCGTGGGAGTCACGGTCGCAGGCACGAAGTGGTGACTTTGACCTCGCAATTTGCCAGAGGATGGAGAGCCAGCTACGATACGAGAGGGACTTGGTATACACGGAAAGGGGTCATTTTGGCCTCACCAATAAGGACGAGGCGGAAGAAGGGTTGGTGGTGGCATTCATTAGCGGAGCGCCATTTTTGAGTCTGCTGAGGGAGAAGAGAGTTGATCAGGAGAGGTGGTACGAGTATGTGGATTGCATTTGTATGCGCTACTTGCTGGAGAAGGCTGAGACACTGAAAGATCTGATTGGAAAATGTGGGGTAGACAGGCTGGAGATTCGGTGAACGGAACTCGCCTTTGGCCGATCGAAAGCAAATTGAGACCTTGTTTATGCTAACAGCAGCTTTCCCATTACTCCCTTTTGTTTCCTGCTTCATCTCCAACCAGGTCGGTTGAGCATGGTCTCGGGGCGAAGTTTTCCTTTCAGAGAAATCTAGTATACGAGTAGCTCTTCCTTGGAGGAAGGTTTGGCTTGCCGGGCGAGCGATGTATAGATTCTCCGCTTACTCGGACAGTCATTAGTCACGTTCCGACTCCATATGTTGAGAAACTCGCGAACAAATTGTCAGTCGAAGCGTTCGAAGATATCGACAGGCATTCCCCCAACTAAGTCGGTGTCGCATATCTTGGTGGATATATATGGAATTCTAGTAGTACCTGGCGCAAAAAAAAATCTTCAATGCCGAGACCGATGAGCGGCACTCCACGGTTCGCAGATAGTCCATAGAGACGTGACATTATGAAAGAAGAGGGTTCCTCTCAGACCTGTTATGTGCTCCACCGGAGATGCTGCCGAGACTCACCGCAGAACCCCAAGTTCTCATGACGTTGTATCATCGGTAGTATAATGGGGCCTAGATATCAGCTGAGGCTATCTTTCAGCCCATGTAATTGGTAGGAATTCTGGCCCGGGCGGTGTTTGGACCAAGCACAAATAGTCCCGTGCACCCAGCCCTCGATAGTTGATCTATTACTTTAAAGCAGGAAATTGCTGTGTTGTCGCGCCCGGCATTTCTAGGCGACCAATTGTCCCCCCGGCTTCCGGCTTCGGGACCTTACGGAGGAAGCATCCGAACTCGGAGAGCCGCCTAAGTTTTACACCTGAGCGAAGACCGTCCCTTTTCCGGCAGAACGAAGTTAGAATCAACCCAGTTACTACGAGAGTCACTGACGAATCTTCTTCCAAGCTATGAGAGCCTACGGGCATGATAACTACGGAGGTGCGCAGCAAATCCTTACTACAAATGGAGATAGAGGGCCACTTGCGTTTTTTATACAACAATTCTACAATAATGACAACGGAATGACGAATCTAATCCGATTTCCATACACCGACACCTCTATCTTTTCTACTACCCTATGTAGACCTTACACTTTATGCTAATGTTCTGTCTGGTACACTATTACGGGACTTTGAGCATGCAGCTTCATGGGTTAGCAGGAGATTTTCTAGTTCTGGGCTCTTCAATAAAAGCTGGATCCTCTAAGCTCCTAAAAACAGGCCACTGGACTCCTAGGAATCAGAATGACTCCTTGGGTGGCTCTACAGAATCCTCCTCGAACAAAAAGTTTCATTTCAGACAATTGCTTCTTCCCCTGTTGGCGTTATTTGCGTCTACCCGGATCGACATGTCAATCCACCGAACCTTAGGACCCAGATCTTCCTTCCGTTAACCCCACTCTTCAGGGTACAGCGCTGAACGAATAGCAGCACGTAGCGCTGGGTCATGATGATCTTCCTCGAACCATCATAATTGCCCCTCGAGAAGGAAAGGGATAATCGTTCAAGACCCCGCACGGTCGTACGTGGTCAATGCTAGAATACTTCCTCTTTCGTGGGATGGAATTTTACCACGGAAAAGGCCCTGCGCCCTTTATCGAAGCAAGAGGACCAAGCTCCCGGCGTTCGGGTTCCGCGGGAGAGTGGGCGTGAGATTTCCAACGGCCACCACGCTAGTCTCCTTTAGGAGAACTTGCCGCAGAAGTATTAACTCGGCACCGGATCTACCAAGGTGGTCTCCCTCCTTCCGACGACCTAGGTCGCAACTATATATTGCTGCTGATTCTCTCCCATCCAAGAGCTCCCTCTGTGACTACATCAGGCATCTAAGACTTTCATATTCTTGCAGTTCATACTTCAAACGTGCCTTTGTTACATTCCATAGAAAATCATACATGATGGCGACTCAAACCGGCGAACCCTTGTCTCAGACCGTCCAAGGTCTTATGGACATGGAAGAGAAGTACGGCGCTGGAACTTTCGGTGCTACACCCGGATTTATTGTCAGTGGGAAGGGCTCGACCCTTATTGTGAGTTTCTGTCTTACACGGCTCGACGCTGGAAGAATTACAACAGTGTTAACAGTTCATCGATGTACCAGGATGTGGACGGCAAAGAAATCATCGACTTCATCTGCATGCTAAGTGCTACCAATCTTGGGCACTGCCATCCAAAGATGGTGAAGGCAATGACAGAGTCGATCAACAAAAGTTCGTGTCGCGTACTACTATAGCGCAATATTGTCGATCTTGTCCTAACATCGAGTCTCCCTTTCAGTCACTCTTACCAACTTCGCCACCCACAGCGCCGAGTGGCCCCTTGTCGCAAAGACCCTTTGCGAGAGATTTGGTTACGACAAATGTGCCACGATGGTGTCCGGCGCAGAATCCGCCGACGCTGCTTGCAAATTCGCCAGAAAATGGGGCATCAAGAAAAAGGGCATCGCCCCCGAGGATGTTCTCGTCCTTGGAACTTCCAACAACTACCACGGCGTGACTGCTGGTATTTGGCCCATTATGGAGCCGTACGCTCAGCGAGGTATGACTTTTTCTCGGCGCTAACCAAGGGCGAATTGGCTGCTGACGATCATATAGACTACGGTGTAATCAGTAGGAATATCACCAACATCAGTCCCCATACTGGGCAGCCTCTTCGCTACGGAAGTGTCCAGGATTACGAAGATGCCTTCAAGCAATATGGCCACCGTGTGGCCGGCGTCATTATGGAGTGTATCCATGGTCGTCTCCCGTGAGTCCCAGTCTCCTCTGTTCCGCAGTTGATATTTTCTCTACCCCAACGTTCACTGGCTCATCCATATCTATTTCAGCACATTCGAGGAAGAGATTCAATTCGCCATTGGCGTTCGCCAACTCTGCAGGAAGTATAACATCCTCTTCATCGCTGATGAAGTCCGAATGGGCGCAGGTAAAACCGGAAAGTTCCTCTGCAGCGACTGGTTGGGCCCGGAGAATAAGCCGGACATGGTGAACATGGCGAAGTCCATCACCGGCGGGTCGTATCCGGCCTCCTACATCCTCGGGAATGATGATGTTATGGGACCGGATATGATCAAGCCCTACGAGACGGGCAGCACTTTCTGCATGGCACCGGCCGCGAACATTGCAACCCTTACGGCGCTGCAAATTTACGACGAAGAGAACCTACTACAGCGAGCCACTGATATCGGTAACAAGTTTGCGGAGATAACAAAGGCATGGAAGCATGACTTTATCAAGTACGTCACCAACCGGGGCGCCGACGCGTCTATCTACATTAAGCCAGGTAATGCCGTCACTCCCCGCCGTATCGCCAGACTTGCCTTCCAGAGGGGTGTTTTCATTTACCCTCATGGAGATCGCCTTCGAATTGGCTTCGCCTTGAACATTACGGACCAGGAATTCGACAAGGGAATGAGGATCCTCAAGAGTGTTCTTGATGATGTTGAGTCCTATGGAGAGATTCCTGGGTCGATTCACGAGGCGGAGACGCCGAAGCAGTAGAGGCCTTGTGAGTAGTACGGTCTGTTAGGTGAAATAGCACTTCAATTCAAGGTCTTCGTGTTTACAAAATCGTACTTCTCCCTCGTACTACGAATGAGCATGGTTCAGTTCCTGGCAAACAAGTGTAATGATAACCAAATAAGTCGGTTCAGCATGTCCAGGCAAATCTTCACGCACAAGCTACAGCTTCGAGCTTGTACAGAGTACAATAAGCCCCGGAAAATATACGTGCACTGATCCTTGTGCTGATCTATCCGGGAATATGCTCGGTTTCCTGCGCACCCTGCCCTTATCTAGGTGAGTATTTGTATCCTTTCCCACTGCAAGAATCGTGCGATTGGTTCAGCATTGGTGGTTCCAGACTAACTTCTTTTAGAAGTAATTCTGCATTTCGTCCCACTCGTCACGCGTCTGTATGTTGTGATACCTCAAGTATCATCTGCTAAGCATTGGACAGACACAGATGAAAGCAGCCATGATTGACCTCGACTGGGATGGCAGATCAAGAAGGAGGATAAGGCGATTCTGCTGCACCAGTGCAGGCCTAATATCTGGGGCACGTCTTGTTGCTCGAACCTATAAAACCCAAATTTGGTGGCTTCTCTCCACGGATTTCAGAGAGACGATACCTGCAGCAAAGCTCCGCAAATCCTATTCCAAAAAAAAGTGCCCACCGACGTTAAGTACGACAAGATTAGCGAGAAGGTGGCTTCCATGATCTCTTCGCAGCCAATATAGATATGTATATTCGTGGTTCCTTTTGGTCAGTGGTCCTCGCATTTGAGGGGAAGAAGGCCATCCAAGTGGCTCAAACAGGGATACAAAAGGCGCTATCAAGGATCACTGGAGGAATGGTTAGCAACTCAAATGTTAGAACGAACGTTGGCACGGAGACAAACCTCTCTCGCTCCATTCAGGCCAAGACGCACCAGGCATCTCATCTCTAATAACCCAAACATGTCGCAAACTCGCCAACAGCTTAAATTCTTGATGAAACCAAAATCCCCACGGATGTAGCCCACTCAACAAGGACGCGACCCTCTCCCGTGTCTCCACGTCAGCGGCCTCGCATCCAGCAAGGAATACTGGAAACACGATATTATTCAAGGTCCGTGAGCATTTGTCAATAGCCTCGGCATACTCACACACATTCCTGGCTTGCTGTCGAACAAATGAACTGGTCCAGCCCATGTCTCTCAACCTCGTGTAAAAGGTAAGTAGAATTGCAGAGTGAATCGCCTCGTTGAGACATAGTAGGTCTGCTAAGTCGTCCGAACCCTGCAGGAAAACGCGTAAATCTTTGCCGCGAGCGACGAGAATCTCATTCTCCAGTTGATCCACTTGGTCCTCGAAATCTTCTGGGAGTTTAATGTGCGAAAACTTGCGAGCTTGACGACGGAGGCATACTAGCCTCCCCAGTTTCAGGAGCGGATTAATCCATCTATGCGACACGGTGTATAGAGGGTGAATGACCCAATGGCTGAATTGTCGGCCCAGTGGAGTCTCTAGTTCCTCATCGCGAAACTCGAGTGCTTGCCACGCAGAATCGTTGGCTGATTCAGGTTCATTGCTGAATGAGACTTGCTTGCAGATGTATGTCCATCGTAAGAGGTGCAAAGCAACGTCAGATACCGACTCACTTTGTCCATAGTTGGGCTCCCGCCGCCGCCAGTAACGCGCTGCGACTCTGCCTCCGAGCTCTAATGAGAACGAGTTCCTGCCGTCGTCCATATCGAGAAGAGACATTATTAGACGAGCCAGGATGACATCGACAGACATTTCCATTGATTCGCGGGTGGTATTTTTCAGGGCTGACAAAGTTTGCTGTCGGAACCTGGAGACGTCCGTGCTGGGAAGAACACCTGGGTAGTCCATACTGTAAAGAAAGGCGGAAAGAGCCAGAGCGGCGAGATAGAACGGCCTAGAGTGTGCTGCCACTGCGGTCAGGGTTGTGGTATATGGATCATGTACCAAAGCATCGGAACCAATCTTCTCAGTGTCCCAGCAAAGAAAAATCTTTGAGCCTCGGAAGACAAAGTATTCCCAGAGGAACGACTGTTGCGAATAGCCCTCTCCGTGAAAGGGCAAAGGCCACAGCGAGCCCGTTATTGGAAAGTAGAGAGTCGAATCGCTGTTCCCAGTGTGCTCATGGACGTGGAGGTTATCGTGATTGTGATGTGATGTTCCTGTTACATCTTCGACATCTACGCAACTTGACTGCCGGACATCATCAAAGCTCCAGGCAATATCTGTTGATGGCGAGAGTAGCTCCGGTTCCAGTTCCAGCTCGGGTAGAGGCCCGCCATCACACTCCAGTGGGGCAATCAAACCGAGGATACTGGGCTCTCTGGGGTCTCCGGAACGGGGAACCACGGTGGATGCTCGGCTACTCTGGCTACTACTCCGACGCAGCGGGGGCTTAGTGGGTCCTGTGATGAGCCTAGATGTCCCGCGTGCGCCGCCCGCCGATGTGGAAGTGCGCGTTGGCGCCGAATAGTTCCTAAAAGTCCTGGGTTCGCACTCGAGATTTCTCTTTTTGCATTGAGAGCAGCTCGGCTTTTTTAAATCACACTTTGTTTGCCACGGTTAGCTGCACGCAAGGATGATGATCAAAGCATGATGAACGCTGCAAGGTGCGAGGTGAGAGACTGAACGGTGGAATGAATAGTTGTAAGCAGTTTATACCTTTCGCTTTCTCAGGGCGCATCCAACGCAAGCCCCTTCGTTTCGCCGCGTCCTCGTCAGAGGCATATCCGCACTAGATAGAATATGAAGGGCCTGGGCGCTGAGAAGCTGAAAACTGAGAAAAATCTGGGGGTCTGCGAAGGGAGGCAAACTGCTACAGGGTGTGTGAGGGCATGGGCATTCTTAACACCCACTAGGACTACGTAAGCCAATTACTCGACGACGAGCACCAGGAGAGAAAGATGGGGTGCATGGAGCTAAGCTATGCTGGGATCAGAATCATCAGATCGAATGTTTCCCGCCAGGCTCTGGGCCATTCCTTGGGCTTGAATGACCAGCCGCGCTAACCCGATTTGGGCACTATCCTGCGCTGAGCTTATCAGTCCCCCTCCATGATGCGTGGCGCTGTCTTTCCTGGTATATCGCGAGACGATCGGGTCGTCCCATTAATGCCGTCTCGATTCGCTGCTTAGCCAATAGATATTTGATTCAGAAGAAGTTGCCCTTCAGCTTCTGCCCTAGTTTCGTCGAGGCTAGCTTGTGGATTCTGGTGCAGATATCAACGCACCTGGGGCTGAAGATGGCGCACGCATTACAACCAGCGATTGAGACGGAGCTGCTGTCATGGCCCTGACCAAGTTATTGATTCTCCCTCCCTCTACCTCTCGAAATACATTCCGTTCCCCTCCGAGGGAACCCGACGATGTAAGTGAAAGGAGAGGGCCCAGTCCGCACCTTCCTCGCCATGTTCGACCCTGGCCAATATCCTTTATATATTCGGATATGGCAAGAACTCCTAACCGAGCAGCTCAAGCACCAACACTGCGACCAAATGGCCTAGCGGCCATCTGGAACGCTCAGAAAGTTAGAAAAAAGATTTTTTTTTCGCAGGTACGTGTCCAGCGCGGAATTGCTTCGCTCGAAGTCCAACCAGAGCAGCGCATGCAATCTTTTTTGCATTTTTGATGGAAAAGATAAATATTGCACTCCCGTAAGTTGATACGTATTATCTTGCTGGTCTCGGTCGGGGAAGGCAACACTTAACTTTTTAATTTTTTCTCTCCTAATAAACTCGGAGCTGCTCCGGCGATGTTGGCGTTGATATATTGAGTAAGCTTCATATAAGTTGTCACAGCCACTCGATACTCTTTTTTTTTTTTTTTTCTTTTTACCAGCTGTCTTTCCCGATCTCCGCGCGCCCGGCCAGCCTGCAATCATCTGTTCCCTACAGGCCGAATTCGTATTAAAGGAAGGAATGGGAACCGAGAGCCACGAGGGGTGGACAGGTGGGAAAGATCTAAGCAACTAGCGATAGCTGCCCTGCGTGTTGCCTCTTGGATTCATCGATCAGCCCATCTATTATGGAGTTCACTAGCATAAACGGACTTCTACCTGCTCCTGTCTTCCGAGCCAGTCGTCCCTTTCTGGTAGAAACCACCCAATGCGGCTAAATGCGCCATCCCCATTCCTTTTCAGCATCAAGCCTTGATCTTGCACGAGAAGTAGGCACCAAACTTCCTCAACTCCGTGTCTCTCTTCAGAAACATCGAAAAATCCCATCGCAACAATTTGCCTCGACGTCCTATCATACTCCGTCTCTCTGCATTTTGGCTCTGTGCTGTCCGCAAGCAAAATTCCATGCCGCAACGCCGCCCATTTCCCAATCTTCGACCACCTCGGTCTGGATTCAAGATATCCCGAGACCGGCTCCCGAAGAACCGCCGCTTGAGCAATGTGCCCGATCAGCTCCAACTCACAACTCGGCATGTGAAGGGTCCCCACGCCACAGTGATCATCTAACGTCCATTTTTCCTGAGGCTTTGCGTATTTAGGCCGGACTTTTGTATACTGCGGATCTTTGTGTCGTGATATTCGAGGTGGGCTAAAAGATACCTGGCTCACAGGGCCTTCAACAGCCGCCCACGACCACGACGGCGCACGCACAACCGTTCCGGTCTCCTTGGTGAGCTGAGTCGACTTCGGCCGCGTCGTGGGAATTTTGCCGGCCGGGCCCTGTTGAAAGTGGTGCCATGGCCTCCACAGCAGACCACGCACAATATCACATTCCCAGATTCCCGCCAGGTACCGAGACTTGAGAATGCGGGAGGCATGTTGGGCGAGACTGGCAATTGCGGCGAAGATATCATGAGGATTGGAGAGGCGACATAGAGTAAACTGGTTCAGGAGCTGGTACCACTCTTTCAGGACTTGGTCTCTCGCGGCGTGAGGATCTTCTGGTGCTGCAGCTGGCGAAAAGGGTCGGAGAAATGCTGGTCGACGCACATTCGGTTTCGACACGCCGTTCTCCAGGTTGAAATCCTTGACACACTCGAAAAGGAGTTGCTCGTCTCCGAATATGACGGATCGTCGACTACTTAACCTCTCCTGGAAGCACCATGCTCGCGTAGAGACCGGCCCAACGTCGGACACCCTGGGCAGGTCAACCATTAAGGCCTCTGAGTTCCCCGACGCATCGATAGGCAGTGTGCAAGGCGGTGGGCGCCCTTTGGAGGCTAGATTGTTCGTAATGAAGCCCTTTCTCGAGTCGGCAGATCGTCCAGCAATAACGGTCAACGTTGTGTTGCCGTAGACGTCAGCCATGGTCTTGGATTCGCGCTCCCAATCGGCTGCGTCCCCTTGAATAATGCATAGCGCGTCGATCCAAACGTATCGGATCCCAAGTGAACGAGCGAGTTGCATGACTTCTTGGTGAGTTTTCGAGAGATCCGATTCTATGATTGCGTGTCTCATGGAATCGTACGTCTTGGCATTGAGAGTTAGGATATCGCTTGCAATCACCCCCCAACAATACGATAAGGCAATGTACTGCTCGCGCATGCCCTTGGTGTAGATAAGTCGAATGGCTTTTCCATTGGCAGGATCTCCAACATAGATGACCCTAGTTGGCATCGCGTCGCTCTTCCCGACTTCGCATTCTTGATGATTCGTACAACAGTTTCTTAGCCAGGATCGAATCAGGTCGATGTACATCTCGGAATTCTGGTCTGCCGTGTGACGCCGCCCACGGAGGCGATACTTTGTTTGGCTTCCCGGTAACCTTGATCGACCATTAGTACGACTACGAGCTGGCGATGGGGAGAAACAGAGCAAGCGCACTCATAGACCTCAAGTCTCGAATATACACCGGGGTTGGCATTCAAATACGGCTCTCCGCCTGCGCTGTACGCCTTTCCACAACTCACGGTGATGTGCGTGCCCGCCGCGCCACGTTGGAAAAAGTGACCGGCCCGTAACCACATCGTGGGCGTCCATGTCTCAGCGTTAGGCCAAGCGGACTCGCCGCGAAGAAGGCTCTCTAGCTGGGCACGGTTGACGGTCTGGAGAGTAGCCCAGCATAAGGTGCAGAACTCACATCCTCTCTCTCCGTGCAATTTTAACGTGCTGAGGTCCGGCTGGAAAAGGACGTCGTTTTCGACGAGCTCGTCAATTGTAAGAAGGGCACAGCGCTCGCAGAGTGGCATTTTTCTCGGATGCAGTGGGCAATGGCAGCAGATGGAGATATTTCCATCTTGGGCATCGACAACCGCAGGAGAAGAGGACTTCGGAAATACGCTTAAATACATCATAGGATTATATAAGCTCTCCGTTTTCGGCTGCAACTTTAACGTTATTGATGTCTGCATTGTGTAGATGTTTGTGACTGGTTCAACGGGATTGGGATCCAATTTGAAGAGACCTTCGAGTAACAATCAATTTATTCGCAGCTTACTTCGACTTGGACTGTTTCTAGGATAATATACCGGCTCTCAAGCCTTTTTATTACATACAAAGAGAATATATATACTTTTAATGTGGCGGTGAGTGGTGTGCAGCCAGTGCTATCCACGTGAATACAAGCAAAAGAATGAAACTAATCTTATACCATCTCGATCAGAGCATACGAACCATGTTACTGAAGAACTGCCATTCCCTGTGCACGAGGCCCAGCAATGCCTCCAAGTCCAAAGTGCTGGACCATCTTCGCGGACCCCGATCCGCCGGACACATCAACCACCGTAACCGCAGACTCAGTGCTGCCATTCCCAGGAGACAGCGCGTAGATAAAATCGCCGCCGGCTCGTAGGTCGATGAGCCCCGGGTCACCATTGCTAGACAGATCGAGTTGCGACACGATGCTGGCATCCTGTAGGCTCACCTCGACGAGACGGTTGTTGGCAACGTCGGTTACGAAGCCGGTGCCCGTCGTTGAGGAGATGGTGGCCCAACAGGTGGCGGCCTGGCCGTCGATTGCCACGCGTGCGGCTGTCGTTGCTTTGCGCGTTTTGGGGTCGACGGAAAGGATGGCTGCGCCGAAGGCTGCATCCGTAACGAAGACGTTGGAAGTTCCGGGAATAACCTGCGAGCCGAACAACACCGCTGAGCCGTCAGGGACGCTCTGGGTCTCGGTGGTACTAAGCCTCGCGGCTCTGCCATTACCTCTGCCCCTTCCTCTCCCCGAGGATGTCTGTTCCACGGGGAAGACGGAAAAGAAGCCAGTCTTGTTGGTGGGCGGGTCACCCTTGACGGTGGTAAACAGAAGAGACTCGTCCTCAGAGAAGAAAGTCTGCGACACCGTATTCGTCGGTCCAACGGGAGGTGTGACCTGGCCAAGATCGAAGGGACGTAGGCCATCCATCGGTCCGAGTCCCCTCCCGCTGAAGGAGCTGCACGAGATGCCGGAGACGGCACCGGTAGTTCCTACACAAACCAAGCGATTCTTGAGAGAGGCGGAGACTGTGTTGGGGAATTCTCCGGGGATTGCGACGGGTTCGCCGACGAGGGCAAGTTGGGTCGGGTCCGACTTGGAGATGGTGAGCATGCTGAGGGTGTTCGAGCCTGCATTGACGGCAAAAATGTACTACAAAATTCATGTTAGTCTTGGCCCCTGCCCATGCATAATGACACGGAGTCGTGAATGTGACGCCTTACATGTCCGACGACCGTCAAGGAGGACTGGCTGATCAAGGCATCCGGGCGAGCCGGATCGCCATTGCTGACCACCGACTCGGAGCCAGCACCGCCGGTTTCGGTTACGGTCCCCTGAGAGAGCGTCCCGTCGGCGCCAATTGGCAAGGCAGCGACGCCGTTGGTGTCTTCATTGGTGATGAAATAAACAGCCTTCGCGGTGTTTATCCTGGGTGGGCGTGGTCGACAACCAGGATTGCCCAAGGCTCCCGTGATGAGAGAGAGAAGGGGGAGGAGAAGAAGAGGTGGACGCGAAATGGAATGCATGGTGATGTCGTAAAGGTGAAGTTAGGGTGGTTGAGGTCTTTAGATGTGAACTGGATGGATGTGTAGAGGAGATTAGTAGTAGACATGGTGCCCGGTGTGCTCCTGCTACTTATACTTGTACGAGCCTAAGGCTTGGCCCCATGCAGGTACGCGATGCTGTCAAACTGTCAAACTACCAGGCTGCATTGTAATCATGTTCTCTGCGTTCGGAAATAATGTTTTATGATTTGTCGCGGATGCCATGGAAGAACCAGGGGCGGAGGAATCGCAACAGCTAGCTCGGCCAGGGTGGGCTTAGCCAGGAACCATCGCGAGCAAGGTCGCATGGCTGTCAGGAACACCACCTATCAGAATTGAGAAATGTGGTCCCTGGACCTGGCCGTTTTCGTGTGGCGTTTCGCAGCAGCGGTTGATGTCAGATCTTGATTTCCGCTCCCGAAGGCGACCGGGGGTTAAGAACTTGGCATCTGTCATATACCCGGAAGACAGGACACGAGGAACAAGGGTCCATGAGCCATGACAGATTCCCATTTCCTATTTAGGCAATGGCTTCAGGGGCGGAGAGACATCCACACTCCGCAGAATTTCAGCCCTAGGCACCGCCACCCAGCGTTGGTGGGTGTTAAACGTCTAATTGGGGCTTGCTCCGGAATCCAGGGAAGAGGGACATGCAGATTGATGGCTTGTATACTACTGGCGTCATATCAGCCGCCAGAAGCTGAGGAACAAGGCGAAGCAATGACGGATCTTATCTGGTGATTTGGAATGAGTCCCATTGCGATCAATCTTGTCAACGGAGCTTATTAGAACGACCCTGCCCCGCCGGTTTGTTTCTAACTTTCCTCCTGATTCTCAAGCGAGTCGATAATTTTCTCTGTGTTAACTCAACGAACAGACTCAGACTTGAAACCAGGGGCGACCTGCCATCCCAATTCCTCCAGGATTTTTCACCTTTCCCAAAACGGCAACCCTGATTCCAGATAACCACGAAAACCCGATCGATACAACTCAAGACCTCCTCCAATCAGATATTCTCATATTGATCAAAGCTACCCCGTGCTGACGTCTTTTCCCCATCTCCATTCAAGCCCGAGCACAAAGGCGGAGGCGGGCAAATTAAACCTCTCCCCCCGTCACGTCGCATATCATCTTTCACCGACCAGCATGGTCGTGGGCCGCCGATCGACATCCATCGACGCGCAATAATGACCGGCGGCGATGACGAGAACCGTCCGTCCTTTTCCAAGTTCTGGAAGCGTACAAAGGCGGCCGGGAAGCAGGCGCAGTTTGTATTTGTGTCGCCAGAGGGCTCTTCCAAAGGTAGGGCTCCCCCGCTAAGGAGGATTTGGGTTGGGCCCACGTTCCCCAGCAGCCGTGCTACACTACAATTTCTCTTCCTGAGCGCGATCGTTACTTGCACCATCTATTTCGTTGGCCCGTTATATCGCCTCACAGGCCATGGCGCCTGATCCACTATTCATGCCGGATTATCCTGATCATCCCCATTCTTCACGACCCCGCAGCACAAGCCTAGCATGCGCCAGGCGTGCAGGTTGCCACTAGAGAGCGCTAGGGATCAAGTGGTGTGCTTGCATCATTTTCTCTCATCCTGTCCATGAGACAAGCGTGACCGTCCCGCATCCCTCTACTTCTACTGAACTCCCGCTTTCCACATTGCTTTTAATTCCCTCCATCTGCGTCCTTTTTTCCTATTCTCGTCTCGAGCTTACACACTCTCCTACCAGATGAGGCCCAAACCCCAACAGCTGAAGAGAAAGCCCAAGCCAGGAGAGCTCAGGTGAGGAAAGCGCAAACCAAACACCGACAGCGCAAAGTCAACTACGTCAAGAAACTCGAGCTCGATGTGAACCGCCTTCGAGATGCCATAGCCGAAACAGAGGTAGACGTTGCGAAACTACGAAAAGAAAATGCGCAGATGAAGTCAGGCCTGGCGAGCATCGATTCTGAAACTGCCTGGAAGAACAAGCCCTTGCCTTCTTTACCTGGCATAGCTGAAGGTGCCACACAACAGGTGGACGACCTCGGCGACCTAGGAGACCTGGGTGACCTGGGTGACCTGGACGATCTCGGAGACCTCGATCTGAACGCGTTTGACTTTTCACTGCCCTTGAACAGCGCCTCATCATCACCCGCCGATATGCTTGCCTGTCTCGGAATGGACGAGACTATGCAAAAGCCTTGCTACAGGATCGCCTCGTCACCCAGCAGGTCCTTGCCTACATCCTCTGGAAGCCCGTGGACCTTTCCAAATTCTCCTCCCCTGTCGACTCAAAAGGAGGACCTTGCCATCAACTTCATTCTCGCGTAAGTAGCGATATAACTCACATCAGAAACGTGTAGACTTCAAGACTGCCGCTGACTCCTTTCTCCCTCCATCAGACTCGAACATGTTTGTTGGGATCACCTACACCTAACAAACTTCCCTGCCCATAGCGACGACGGAGACGACCAATGCGGCCACACACTCCTAGCCTCGACATTCTGTTTAGCTAGTGCACCTTCTTCTGTGTACGATGAACGCACGCAATTCCAAGAAACGCCTTCAGAAGCCCCCTCGTCGCCGTGGCCCACTGCCGGTCTTACTCTGCAGAATCTGCACAGGCTCGCGGCTTCGCTACACCTCGACAACAAGGAACTTACCCCCGTCCAAGGATGGTTCGAGTTGGCGTCGCGGTATACCGAGGATATTCTCTTAAACAAGGCAGTCATAGAATCTTTGAAGCGTGAGTTTGTGGGTGTCGTGAAGTGTTTTGGATTTGGAGCCACGATAGAGCGAGGTGCTTTCGATTCTATTGTAGGCAGAGTCGTTGGAGGATATCTATCAGCACTCTAGTATGCGCAACAACCTTGGGAACATACAAGGCCCCGGGTCAGCTTCAGTTACAACACGGCCTCCGAATTGCTAGGTCTGCAAGAAGGGCACATATTATTTATCACATGGAGGACAACCTTTTGCGTCCTCAGGCGTTTTTCTTCCATCCCAAGAGTATTTATTATCGACTCACTTTATTCACCGACGTTCTATTTAAATTTGATCGATATCAGTTCAGTCGAGGCGAGAGGTCAATAGTATCCCACAAGTTTTACCAAGAAGCGAAGCGATACCCTGAAACCCGGAGCATCCCCTCGAGTAGAAAAACCAAAAGATTCTGTTTTTCCCACAATCTCGCCAACATCCCAGGTATCGTATAGAGATTGTCAAGATCGAAAGACCCCCGCAAGCCGATAATTCGCCCGCCCGCCCGCACGACGTAAGTAGACACAGCAATTCCCACTCCTAAGCGAGTCGGAGACAGCCCAGCAGGCCAACAGCCCTCGCCTCACGCGAGCACCAACTGCTGCGGGTCCCTATCCAACTCCTTTTTTTGAAAAAA